>UZAE01001075.1:0-15396 GCA_900617975.1 Rodentolepis nana | reverse complement strand
AGTCAACTAAAGGGCTAATGATAACTATCAAAACGCCTGCCATTTGATATAAATAAATAAATAATTTAACCGGAACTTTGGATGCCACGAACGCAAGGATACAAGTGATTAGAATTTGGAACAGGGATTAATTTAAGAGGCACGAATAATTGCAAAATAATTTAATTAATAAAATTATTCAAACAAGAAGTCTAATCATTGTAGAGCCCTAAGACATCAAGTTTATAAATTTTGATATAACTAAATTGGAAATTTGCCTAATTTGCTTATTTATTTTTTACCATTTGGAGTTAGAGGTTATTATACTAAAAGCGTTTAAATGAATTCGGAGCCGAGTAAGTTGGAAAAGAAACATTTTAAACGAGGTTTAAATCTGCATTTGTAGGGATTTCTAGTGAAAACAAAGAAGTACAAAAATGGTCGAATAAATGTAACTCGAAATCCACAAACCTTTGGCCACAAACTTGTTTTCCCATATCTTGAGCTAGTCATCAGAAGTTATGGGTACTCTCTTTATAAGTACACTGCTATAGAATACAAGGGAAATTCACAATACACTGTCTTTATTTTTAAGAAAAAAATTAGCAAAGAATGGAAGGTTTAATAGTATCCATCCTTTCGCCCCACCCTTTTCTCCAACACCATTTAATTCCAAATGGCCCGACTTATTTATTGAAAAATGCACCCAACCGCACTCACGTGTGTCGCACAGCAGCAGACTGATGCCGCCGACGTGATGAGTTTTGGTAGTGTATCTGGTGAAGGCAATAGACACGTATTGAACATATTTCAAGCAGCAATAGTGCCGCTCCTGTTACGAGTCTAGTACCAATGACGATTGTTTGGCAAGAGGAACGTACGGTCCTAAAGGCGTTAAAGGGTTAACGGAAATACCGTAGTCATCACATTTTGTTGATAAGAAGTGCTTAGCTACTGCAACTTCAAAGCACTTTCGCAAGAGTAGACAAGTAGCCGAATTTGCACCGAGAAATTACGATCTTAGGGCATAAACGCATTTTACGAACAAACAAAATCACATGCCTAAATTGGGCCAAAGAGGCAAACAAAGGCTGATGACGCGTGATTTCATAATCAAGCTTGCAAATTGAATAAAAGTAAGTACGACAAAGAATTGACAAAGAAGGGTGAAAAGGTGTAAGAAATAGAGTAAATGCAAGAAAGTACAATCTAGAACACAGAAGTGTGCAATAGATTGACCTCCTCATGGTACACCCTGGGCAGCATATACTCATCCGACAAGTCTATTTAAAAGGCAGTTGACTCCAAACTACCTTGACCCGACTATTGGTCATATTCAACCACTTCTCCAGTACTCACCCTTCCTTTTTCTCTACTTTTGTGTCTGTCTATTTTACACCTGCGAATCACTCTTCTGTTCCTCTTCATTTTTAGTGACTATGATGTTCCTCCTCCTCCCCGCCCCCCTCTGTGATGCCCGATGTCAACCAAAAATCTAATGATAACCATAAAAATTGGCCGCTATTTGATATAATTAAATATATAATCGAGCACATTCGTATTTGTATTTTATGCCTTTATCTGCAAATGACCCATCACCTTGGACGCACTGAATGCAGATGCTACTCGTTGGATTGTTATCATCACCAAGCTGAATACAGGTAATCTGAGATTAGTTGTTTACAGAGCGAATATTGATGTTAGATTTCTGTTGAATACTATAATCGATCCCGAATGCGTTAATTTAAACGGTTTGTTTCTTTGCTCAAAGGCAAAAAACAATGCATGAAAATGTTACATCACAACCTTATATCGTGATAACGCTTTATGGAAGCCTTACAGGCACCCATGACAATATTGACCCAATGTATAAGCCCCGAGGTAATGAAAGTTTCTATAAATTCATGAATTGTGACGTTATATTTGGAAGTAGATAATTTAAGCCAAAAAACACAATGAACTATTTATTTGAGTGGCAAGTTAAAGGTAAGCGACAAAGTACAGAAAGCATGTTATATATGTATTATAGGGTAAAATGTTTACATGAAATGTCTAAATAGAAATTCGCGTAATTACTCAGGATTTGCCGGCTTACTCACCATAGTCATCAAATACTTAAATACGTGTATTTGACTCAAGTTTTCGCAAGTGAACTGAATTATACACCTCATTAAGCCCCCCCCCCCCTCCTCCTCCACTTGCAACGTACAATTAGTTCTAAAACTGGGAAGATTTGGGGTAATATTTATTTACAACGCAATTAGCTCAAAGGCATCACAGCTGGCTAAAAATTTTAAAATTTCGATTTAATTTGAACGAAAATAAAAGCCTATCGGTCACAGTGTACCCACACCAACCATTTGTCAAGGTGGAAAAAACAAATATGGCTATTCATGGCATGTTTGATATTTATTAGCGGAAAAAAAACTGAGAGATAGCAGCCCTCTTTAAATCCAATTCTGACGACTGAGTTGTGCAAGTGCAAAACAGGTTACTGGTTGCCTTAAAATCACGCGAAATTAGGATGACAGCCAAGCGATAGATACAATGTTATAGTTCTCCAAAGCCTCACGTGACTGTGTGATATCACACAACCAAAGATTTACTTGACCGCCAATGCTTGTGCTTCAGTTGTGACCATTATGTCTAACCAGGGCAAGAAGAAGAGAAAAAATATGTAGGGGAGAAGAGGAGAAATATATACTGAAGAATATTCTGCGCAAATGCAGCAGTCTAGAAGCAAGATCCGAAAATTTCAATCAGAGTGGATAATTGGAAAAATCTTATTTCACAAACTAGGAAAATGGTCCTTTAAAATGCTGGAATTTAGTTAAAATTTAAATAATCTTTAACTGCAAATGAACTTGCGAATTCATCTTTAGAGCTGAAACCAGTAAGAAAACACTTTTTTGCCAAAAATAATTTTATTTATCAAGGTCACTACCGATTACGCGAGAGGTTGGAAAGTGTGTATTGGTTTTCTTGAACTCACAACGGCACGAATTCATTTTAAAGCAAATGACTATTGCTAGTCGTGAAAGTATTTCAGGCGCACAAATGATATAATTTATTTACCAATAAAAATTTAATGAGGTAACTTAATTAGACTACTGTCAACCCGTGCTTGGCAAATGGGATTAGGTAAATTTGCCTAGCCGTTTAGAAATCAGTTGTCCCGTTGGCACAGTTTTACATGCATTGAACTTCTTTTGAATTGCCGATATTCACCTTCAGATTGTCTAAACGGATTCTAGAATGAACAGATGGTAGTTAGTAATGTGAGAAGATTATGCAAATAAACGAAAGGCAAATAAAATAGTGTTTAGAGTTAACTTTTAAAAGATTTTCCTTGAATATTATTCAATAATTTAACGAGAAACTGACTAAATATACCTTAACAATTATTTTAACGCGTCAATGAAGTGCGATTTATGGATACACGTGATTTGAATATCATCATTACTCCTACTATACAACAAGTGAACCTTCTACTTCTAATAGTGAGAAGGCACTGGAACACGTGAAATAGCAAAATACCCTTGCAGAGCTGTGAAGGGAGGTTAACCGAAATTCTTAGCACTTGATGGGTGTAGTTCACGACTTCGTATTTGTAAGTTTCAATCACATGATACTTGGAGCGAATTTAAGGTAGTGAAAATTCCTTTCCCAAAGCATAAGATCGAGAATTCAGGTAGACTAGAGGCAGATCGGAAATCCACAGAGGAAGAAAACAGGGAAGGGTATGGAATAGAAGGAAATCACTCCGTATACCTGAGGCCAGTACTGCGCACTTTGATGTGTTGCCTGGTTTTGTCGCCTTTGTGAGTCACACCGTGGCGGCTTTGGCTGAGCAGACGTGTGAATCATCATGTGGCTGCTGCAACTTCGTATCACCAGTGTTCAGCGATTATTGACCAGTTGATGAATACGCATTTTTGACCAAGTCATTTCAGCACATCTTTCTATTAATAGTCTTTATATTGGCTTTAGATTTGCTACTCCAGAGTATTCACTTACGCTAAATGCTTCAAATACGGTGTATTACTCCCCCTTCACCACCCAGTGGAGAAATTCATTTATTCCTATCAAATGATAGGCTTTATGGTAATTATCAGTAGCCTTTTAGTTAATTTTAGGCTCCACCTAGGGGAGGAAGGTAAAAGTCACAAAATTTCGAGAGGAAGGGGAACAGAAGAGTGCTTCACAGATGTTAAAGAGACAGACACAAAGGTAGAGTAAAATGCAAAATGAAGTGAGAACTGTGGAAGTAGTCGAATATGACAGGCAGTGGGGTCATGGTAGTTTGGCTTTTGCCGTATGAGTATACGTTGCCCAGGATACATCACGTTGAGGTAAGTCTATCGCGCGCACCTAACCCCCCCCCACACACGCTCAGTAAAGTTGTTGAATTCAAACTGGTGAGAGAGAGCTAAGTATGAGTTAAATTTCATTTTATTAGGTGAAAACAAGGCAGCGATCTCCCACGTAGTAATAGAGAATTGATATGGGTGAATGAATATTTTGAATAAAGACGAAGATGGTAAACTGGATTGACAAACTGCTATAACCTGATTAGTCTAGTAGTTGGAAAGTGGTGAAAAATTTCCCCTAGCAGCGACTATGCAGTTTAACAAATTTTAACAGATATGCGGGAATTTCGAATAATCAGCAATGCGTTCTTTGAACATCTTAATTAAAATTATGCTATGATGACTTAAATAGACTGTTGAGTAACACGCGGAAATCAAAGTGTATTTCTTTATGGGGAAATTGGACCTAGACAGCGAGTACACTTATGAGACTGACACTCTAACACAAGGGATTAAGACACCCAATTGGTGAATTGTAATAGATACATGAGAGGTGGAGTTGAAATGCACGAGACTTTACAATTCGAGAAATTCACTTTTCACTACTTTCTTTGTTAATCAGAACTAACCAAAGCTAACGGTCAGTCACAATCCTGGGTGGTCACATCGATGAGATCTGACTTGACAAATTGATCAGATCTCAGATCACTCCATATTTGCGAATTGGAGTCTTGCATAGTGAATACAACTCACCGAAGAATAAAACGTTCCATAAAATACCTTAGATCAGTCGGCAGAAATGACATCCATGATATATTGTAAGAAATAAGGGTGAAGGTCCGTAATTTTCGTAATCATTGCTTACTTTGTGCTCGAATAGTGTGCCCGCAATCCATTTGCTACTAAAAAAGAGCATAATATAACGATTGCGGTTGGCCATTCCAATCACTGAGAGCGAACTGATCAACAACGATCTCGAGACCTGAAGGTCAGAAGGAGAAACATCAAAATGGCAAAAAAGTCGAGATGGGGGACAGAATAATGTAAAAGAGACAGATAAAAAGGTAGAAAAAGGTGAGGTGAGTACTGTGGAGGTAGTCGAATATGGCATACAATGGGGTGATGGTAGTATGAAGTCAGAGGTCAACTGCCAGTTAATAGACTTTTTTTGTCGTATGAGTATACGTTGCCCAGGGTGCACCACGTGGAGGTAAGTCTATCGCACACCCATTATTTTATACTAGCATACATGCTTCCAATCTTTAAAAGTTAATAAAATCGGTGATCAATTAAATGAATTAAATTGATGCTTCTTGCGCACATGTGGATAAAATATATCTTCCTTGAAAAGCATGCACCTTCCATAATAAATTATAAGTATACAAACACATGGAATATAATTCGTACTGATATTCTTTAAGTAATAAGTATATTAAACTTAACCGCCTTTCTGATTTCTGGCACTTCTGTACTCTTACATAATTATAAAAAGAGCGCAAACATACACTTTGAATTTGTAACTTGATTGTTGAATTATTTATTTCATAAATCTTGTGCTATTAACAACCTTGAATGACTCATGGCTAGAGGTTTTTGAGAGTACTCCGCCCCTTATAGCTTGCCGTATTTCACAAGCTGGGACAATTTGTTTAATGCTTAAAGAAAGCGTCGCTATTGAAAGTTTAGTTAGCGAGAAATTTTATTTGGAAAAAGCTTGCCTAGATTTAGGTAGATATTTGATATATGAGCCGGTTCAAATTTACATAAAATGAAGAAAATGAAGTAGTAAATTGAAATACTTACCAACATATGGCTGTTTTCGAGTATTCACAATTAACTATTTCAAACTGTTCATAATCACTTATTACCCATCATTACCATAGTAGCAAACATTGCAATGTAGCACATTGTAATATGTATGCAAGTTTTATAAATAATTAAATTCAATGGCTAATTTAAGTCTTCTTAAACAAAAATTGAACATTTTCATTTGCCGCCTCTGGGAGAAAATCTTTATTTTACGTAAGCCAAATGTGCAATCTACCACGAATCTTTTCTGATGTCTTCCAAGGCCTCACAGTAATAATAGTTGTGCTGGATCTCTGGGGTTTCGAAGTTTCAGCGTGGAGGGAGATAACATTCGACCAGAGAAATCTCAATTTGATCTGTTTTCGCTTTGAAATTTAACATGAGTACCACGAATGCAGGTTTTTGTGATGACCTAACTAGATTTAAGTACCAAAATGAAGTGCGTAAAATGACACTGTGTCCTCCAATGTGGCATGAGAAATTGGCGGTTCACGCTGTTAACAAGTTGTTCATCCTGACCAACCAGATTTGGCGGGGAGTGTGGAAAGGATATATTAAGATTGCGACAGAGGTCCACACATCGAGTAGAAGAGGACTGGGTGAAATTTGTGGACACAGTAACTTTTAACCTTTTCTAGTTGAAGGTGGTACTGAGTATGAGAGACTTAGGCGGTTTAACCCCAGACCCCTTCGAATACAAATCACCAGGGAAGAGAAATTTCAAAAAAATACTGCCAATAAGACTAAAATTATTGTGATGCCACGGAGTTCACAGTTCACATATTTTGGTCAATCAAATTATTGGAAGTAGAAAACGTTGGTTATTTTTAACAAAATTTGATGAAAAGATCTTACATTGTGAATTTAAGGATTGAAAATTAATTAAAACGTGAGTCCCACATAAGTCGTAGGTGGATTTCAAGCACCAATGCAACTCGTCCTTCTTGTCCAACTGAAAGCTATTCGAGGAAGACATTTAAGTACCTACTAATTAAATATTTAACACCAAATATGAGGACTTACGGCAATTATCTATCACACAACACAGTAACAAAATGATTGTGGAAGCTCTAATGTTGAAAAGCCCTCGACATCAAGTGACTTTAAGGTATGGGAGAGAGGTTCCGAAGACTATAAAGACCAAGGCTTCTGAACTTGGAACGAACAAGAGTTACCTAACCCTGTAACTACTGAAGTGTTTTGTTTTTTCAAAAATGTCCCCCAAAGGTGCTCAAGTGTGTCTTAGCAGACTGATACCGCCGATGTGACGAGTTTTGGTAATATCAGGAGAAGACTGAAGACACGTATTGAGAATGCTTCAAACGACAATAGTACCTTTTATTACGAGTCTAGTACCAACGGAGCTTATTTTGAAGGAGGACCATACAGTGCTGAGGGCGTTAAAGGGTTAATTAGTGGTTCATGCGTCTGAATTCCAACTTAAATGAATAGTCCAGGGATTGACGCAAATGGTTGACTACAATGCTGAATGCTTATTGGCCCGTTCTATTTATTCAACTTGGATGCGTCGTGCTGATTCAATTGATTTTTTCACTCGTTGAGAGCGCAAATGCTCCTGAATAGTATTCCCTAGCTTACAAATTTTCATAGAGCAAAGATTGGATACAGATTTTAAGATTTTGCTGGGTTCTGCAAATTTTTTTCATCAAAGATGCTTCCTGTAAATGAATACTTCCAGTAACATTATAATTTGAAGAGTTCTACGATGATTAGATCACATAGTTGGGGTCTTAGATATTAAACGAGTTATGTACTGAAATATAAGGACCAGTTGCTCAAGTAAGCTTCTACTTAATTAGACTAATCAGTAGTATCTCTCATTGGTATATTAGAAAGCTTGATCTAATCATACCGGTTCTTTACTGAAATCAACACTGGACAACAACACTATCCACCACTGAATCACCATGGCTTAACTAGCTCATCCACATTCCAAAATTGTATGCTGAATGGTTCTGTCGAGAATTTTCTACAAGCAGTTCAATGAAATGGAATCCGAACAACAAGAGATCGTTACCACTGATGGGACAGAACTATGATACGTTGATTCAGGTGAATTTTAACTCTAGAAACACGTTAGCCAAAGCGCTGTTGGGATACCGTTTGAGCTCCAGTTCAGCATTGGCTTCGATTTTACCTTCGTCTACCTCCTATACTTTCTAATTTTGGTGATGATTCGTGATTCCACGGAACAGCAATAGGTGATAGCTACAATGCAAGAAAATACGATCCCAAAATTTCAAATTTGTGGACTTGACTGGTCGGTGTGCTCAACCTTACCCAGTTCTAGATATTTTCTCTCGAACCTACAAATACAGTCAATCTCAGTTGAGAAAACTTGCATCTTCATGTTGCCAAAATCCCTCATTCTGCTATACCTACCAATTTCTCCCAATACTAATCTCTAACAAACTGTTTCGGAATCATTAAAGACGTAACTTACCTTACAGTGACTGATTCTCATTCGAAAGGATCCAAAGCCACTGTGCTCTCACCAAAATCAGGGATATTAGTCACCGCTTTACTCAACAAACTCTTCTACCTTTCGGCTTTCATGAAAACGCTAGTTGCGCACCCTAGTACAGAGTATTGCTAAATATTCATTCAAACTTTGCACCTAGGAGTAATTCTATCGGTGCTTCGACATTCCGCCCTCCAGAAGTACTTAGAGACAATGGTTTGTGGCTATCATAATAATGTTGCGTTCCAACATAGCGTGACCCAGAAAGCGTATATAGTGTAGGTAATCTTATATGTGTCCTCAACTCAGGATCTCTTTAAATAGTCTTGTTGTCATTATTTTTCATGTTTTTATATTGTTTTAAAACTCTGTCATTTCCAAACGATCTCTAGTCCAATTCCTCCAATTTCAACCAGGTGGTAACTTTCTTTAATATGCGTGTGCTATCGACTTACCTCCACTTGGTGCAACCTGCGCAAAGTATACTCATACGGTAAAAAAGTCCATTAACTGGTAGTTAACTTCTGACTTCAAACAACCATCACCCCCACTGTATGTCATATTCGACTACTTTCACAGTACTCATCTTACCTTTTCTCTGCCTTTGTGTCTGTCTGACTCTTCCACATCTGTGAATCATTATTCTGTCTCCTCCTCTCGACTATTGTTCACTTTGATGTTCCTCCTCCTCCTCCCCTCTGTGAAGCCTGAAGCTCTTTTTGTCACCTTGATGTTTCTCCTCCTCTCTATGAAGACCGAAGTCAGACTTTGATGTTTCTTCCCCTCTGTGAAGCCTGAAGCCAACTAAAGGGCTAATGATAACTATCAAAACGCCTGCCATTTGAGATAAAAAAATAAATTAATACTTTTTTTAATATGTCCTTCCGTATTGAATAGCGTGATGGCCGTTTCAGATACTTTGGTTAAGAATTAACTACCGATTGGGAAGCTCGGAAAATCTTTGAGAAAATAGGGCTTCTTCATTCTGTTTAGAAAGAAAAATAGAAATTGAAGTGGCAAGGCAAATACGGAGGGAGGAACATCTTGGACATCTTGGAAAAGAAGTCACTGAAATTCAAAGAACGCTTATTTTGAAATTCGGATCTTGAACACGAATGACATGAGAGTTTTCGATACCAAAGTGTGATTCACAGATGTAAAAGAGACAGACACAAAGGTAGAAGAAAGGTGAGGTGAGTACTGTGAAAGTAGTCGAATATGACATACAGTGGGGTCATGGTAGTTTGAAGTGAGAAGTTAACTGTCAGTTGATAGACTTTTTTGCTGTATGAGTATACGTTGCCCAGTGCGCACCACGTGGAGGTAAGTCTATCGCACACCCCTCCAGACTAGCATTGAATAATGCTCTAAGGAGATAATAATGGTAGGCTATTTTTACAACGCAAAGTGCTCAACAACGCACTCGAGTGATTAGCTTAGTAGACATGATTCATAAATGCTTGAAGTCTGAGGTATAAACTTGTGATTAGTCGAATTTTTCGACCCTCCTCGTATTTTTTGCTTTCCTTTTGTTGTGTCAAGACTTTGACCTCGGCCTCGGATCACATTGGGCCACAAACATTTTTTATTGATGGCGACGCAACCCAACTCAACTGTTTTTTTGCATAGAACATTAAAAAATGGCAAAGTATTAAACAGAATTCAAATAGCCAGCAAATGACAAGATGCCATGAGTATTGCATACCTTAAATTTTTGAAACACGTGATTCTTTACCTCCTCGGCAAAGCTAAAATTCAAATCGAAACATTTGTAAATTCGGGTATTTTGTTTAAATCGTATTTAGCGGTTGACTTTATTGAATGATTGGTCATATCACCAATGAAAATTGGTAGCTATTTTACGGCTGAGGAGGTAAATGAAGTAATTCTGATCAGAACGTTTCATATAATTGTATTTTAATCCCATGACTAGAAAAGTACACGTGTTTTCATGGTTACAAGTTTTAGCCTGCAACTGAAAGCACAAGTTCTCACAATCATGTGAGAACACCTTAAATTGGAACAGAATTTAACTCCCTCGGTCTCAAATAGACAACCTAATAAATAAAACCAATTACGCAAACATAATTTAGAACGTAATATTAAGCTTAATTGAATATTCGAATCATTCCTAAAATCAATTGAAATAAAACCACAAAGGCAAGCGGTTAAGAAATAGTGTACGATATTGACACAATGCATGAACACTTTAAGTAGGTGAGATAAGTTGTACAATTTTAAGGAAGTTTATATGACAGTTGGCATGTGGAGAAGGAAGATAGAGTGAAATAGCACTTGCAAGAAATAGTCATTCCAATACCTCGAATCAAGGAGTGGACTGGTAATTATTGATTGAATAATTTTCCTTTGGATCTACGCACATGTCTTCTTATTCTCTATGCTAACAATTTGCTCTGGAAGAAATGTTTAGGTTCACAATGTATTACATACACTTTTGTTTGAATTTTCTTTGTCTTAAAAAGCAAGATCTTTTTGTGTTAAAAGGACACCATGATCAAACTGGGTTCAAGTCGAATGATCTTTGCCGCCCTATTTTTCTCACCAATCGAATGAAAAGAATCAGACTGAAATAGCTAATCTCTTTTATAAATGCTTAAATTTGAATATAGGGTACGGAGAAACAGTGAACTACTCATTACATATTATCCAATATAAATGTACAAAAGTTGTGTGAGACTATGATGAAAATTTTCTAATTTTTATTTAGGGAAAAAAATTGTTCCACTCTCTTTTATCCATCATTGAATTTGGCTGCCGCTCAATTTGAATTTCTGTTCCGCGATAAAAAAGCTTTCTTTTCACAACCTAATTGAATCTATTTCTCAAGTGATTTTAATGCTCTGATAAATCTTCTGATTTTAGCATATATAACCTGTTTCAAGCCCAATAAGTATGAAAATTCTATGTAATAAGCTTTTAAGTCCAGCATCCAGTTACTGAGTAACATTTATTTATTTATTTTAAATGACAGGCGTTTTGATAATTGTCATTAGCCCTTTAGCTAACTTCGGACTTCACAGATTGGAGGAATATCGAAGTGAAAAAAATCGAGAGGTGGAAAGAAGAGTGATTCGCAGATGTAAAGAGACAGTTGGGCACAAATGCAGAGAAAAGATAAGATGCGTACTGTTGTAGTTGTCGAATTTGACATACAGTGGGATCTTTGTAGTTTGAAGTCAGAAGTCAACTGCAAGTTTAGAGACTTTTTGCCGTATGAGTATACGTTGCCCATTGAGCACCACGTGGAGGTAAGTCTATCGCGCACCCCACTGAGTAACATACGAATTAAGGAAGATTGTTAAGTCCGAACCAATTAGAATCCATTTAGGAAGCAGTAATTAAACTTAATTAAATTTGAAGTTACTGAGTCACAGACAAAAGCGAATGACTTTTATTCAATACCATTTTAATTATTACGTTTTCGTTATTCCCCAATAAACTGATTAATTTGTTTGAATGAGATAAAGTGTTGCTTGGTAACCTAGCCTAATTTAGGACAAACCTACCTTTAAGAAATTTGTTTTTTACTGAGTTCAGGAGTTTGCGGTTATTTTTAAGGCTAAATAAGGTAATAATAATGAGCTTTTAAAAGTTCTGCAAATTTTATCAATTCGGAAATTCTGGTTTGAAGTTCATGAAATTGAGACGAAAAGTTTCAGTACAATCAGATTACAATCGATGCTTGCTTCCTTGAGTTGGGCAAAGATTATGCGTTAAAATGGACAAATTTCGCCCCGACACTTTTGAAAACAGGAACAAAATCAAATTTTTCTTACAAGTATGACAGATCTCACACAAGGAAATCATTCTGTGAAGTTTAAATGTCTGCCGACAAATTCAATTGACCTCTGCAAAATTCCTCTTGTATAAAATTGATCTCAAAAATTAGGTAACGAGGGCACAGAACGTACACAGTGAATAGTGATTATTTCAAAATAAGTGGAACTGACAATTAATGTTGCGCTGCGTTTCAAATAAAACTAATTGCTGATTGGTTGAGTGTCATCAACACATTCTATGGGACCGGTAGCGCATGTGGTCTTTGATCAGCTTGGGAACGTTCTAGTCGTATTATTGCAGGTCGGAAAATACTCTCTTCAAAGTAAACGGAAATTAATAGGGAATTTGTCGAAGTACAATATAAATGGGAAAGCTTATTGAATCACCATAAATTTTAATATTATTGACATTATCATTGATTTAATGATTAAGCCATATTTGGCTTTTGTGAATTTAAATGAATTTAAATATAGAATACATAGTGTTAATTGAAGAGTAGTAAGATTTGTTGGAATATCAACGAGAAGCTGTTTGGTTTCTAATGCTTTTTAAATGTGTGAACACGAGTTTGAAATTGTGGACAGTTCCTTATTCGGCATTGATTCTTCAAGTTAATCGATTTCACTGCGTCCCAGAATCAGGTCAAACTTTTTGGATTACTTATTTGAAAAGCGAGAGGTTGCTTTCTGGAACCATCCTGTGGATAACTCGGCAAAATGTAAATTGGACTTTTTCGAGGAGGTTAGGATAAAGGGAAAATGAAAAATTCATTTGTGCCATCTATTAAAAAAAATTTCGGATCTTCAATTTTTTGGGTGAAAAGTCGCCCGAAGTGGAATATATTTCAAATCCTTTTCATTCCCTAAAGTTTCTCTTGTTTTTTAGCAGTCTTTGAGAAATTTTTAAACGTGATATCTGCTGTTGACTACTCAGAAACCTTGAAGCAAGCGATACAATCAGATTGATAAATGTTGCTAATTAAAGCAGAATTTTGAGCAGCAAGAGGAAATGCTGGATGGCAAAGAGGAGTTCGAATGTGAACATGGTTGTCAATCAAATTTCCATTGAAATTGTGTCCCATAGTGACTCCACTCTCTGTGAACCACTAACTGACTACCCTAATTTGTCCATAAAGGTCTCATATTTGCAACTTGTGTGAAAAATAAGAACATGAAGAAACAATGTTCTCATCCAAACTTGATTTTAGAAAGATTAGCGTCACCCAAAAAAATTAAACCAATGGGCACTTAGAGGAATGGAGCCAATAAGCATCGCGAAAAAAAGCTATGACCATAATGAAAAGCCCCCAGAGGAATTCCCACGATTGTGCCCAGAAAAATGAGTAGAAGGAAGAGGAAAGCGAAATAATACTACCTTAAGGCTTTCATAAACGGGCATATGACAAAGATGGAAATCAACCTCTCAAAGTACAACTTGAATGCCATAAAATTAAGTAGTTTTCAACTGAGCGAACTAAGTTGACTTATTTCAAATTAGTGCTAAATTGTTACAAAAGTCTCTCTTGGCGAATACTTAATTTTTAAGCCGGAATTTTAATCTATTCCATGGATTATTTCTTTACAGTAATTTGTACTTTAAGATTTTCCAGATCAGAGATGGCTCATTTCAATTTTAGCGTTCAATAGATTCTTATCTAAAATGAAACTACGCAGTAAAACGAATTTCCAAATCCTAAAATGCCAGTACAGTTGTAGATAAATACATCTTTTCTAGGTAATTCGTCTGTCGTATTTCTGCATTCTATGCGTGAGTTTAAGTTGGAGCACACATTAACTCCAAGCGAATATTAGAAATGATTCTGCAGTGCATCATAGCGACATTACAGAGTGTCTATAAGCATTCACAGTTGAACATTTCCTTAAGGAGGTGCGCGATAGACTAATCCTGGGCAACGTGTACCCATAATGCAAAAACTACCATGACCCCACTGTATGTCATATTCCACAATTTCACAGTACTCACCTCACCTTTTCTCTATCTTTGTGCCTGTCTCCTTTACGTCTATGAATAACTCTTCTGATTCCCCTCTCGACTTATTGCGACTTTGATGTTCCTCCCCTCTGTAATGCCCGGAATAAACTAAAGGACTAATGATAACTATCATAAAGCCTGTGATTTGATATAAATAAATATTTACAACAATCTTTCTGGTGCTTGTGTAACAAAAGTTGCAAATTCAATGAATGCATAGTTTTTGCACTTGCAAATGGGAAATTTAGTCCACAAGCACAACAATCTCGTTTTGACGCACACCATTTCAAATGCTTTTAAATTAATTTAATTTTATCTATTGGCTAGTATCAGCTGTCCGGCTTTTGACAGTTGCCACTGACGTTTTAATTATAATTCTCAGTGTAAAAGAGACCGCTGCAGTATTTTTCTCATTGGGACAAAAATTCAAACGAAATCGATTTGCAGCAACCGCAGTGAAGTAGAAAGGAGGGCAAATCGGACGTGGGGGGGAGAGGAGAGTGCAGACGAAGTAACAACTGATCCTGCTTCATTTGTTTGCCTGATTCGGATTATTTTCCATTTTTCGACAAATTCATATTGTAATGAGTCATCGCCTGGTTCAATCAATTCCCACCAACTAGTACTTTAATTATTATTAGATCGCAGTCTTGCTACTCTGATTTGTGATTTTCTACCATGGGTTAAGAATACAGCATTGTGTAGCATAGTAATAAAGCGTTTATACAACCCGAAAAAAAACAAAAATTTTAATATACTCAAATCGATCTACTTGTAAGTTGTAATTTTTTCGGGGGTGTTGTAGGGGTGGTATGATAGGCGGTGTCAAAGAAGACAATTTTTAAATTCAGTTTTAGACACATTGGGCGGGTGGGGAGGGGAGTTCTTTAAAGATGGCCCTTTCTCAGAATTTGGGATGAAATTTAGCTAAAAATCAGTTTAGCCTTTCGTGTTATGGTGAAAATTCCAACAATGATCTCTTTGGCAGTGTGAGTACACTGCTTTTTTGGTAATATATATATA
>UZAE01001074.1:0-15406 GCA_900617975.1 Rodentolepis nana | reverse complement strand
GATAATTGTGGAATAATCGTGGAGGCAGTGGCTTGGCGTGGCAAGAAAGTGAACCAGATTTCACCTTCACATACTCAAAACGATTCAGTCATGCAATAAAATGCGTATACTCTTAAAATTAGAAGTAAAGTCCTGAGGGGTTTAGGAAACTATTAGCCTATGATTATGTTAGATATTAATTTCAATTACGTACTCCAATGATTTTCAAGGCTTTATAAAATCTAATACTCGACAATGAAATTATTAGAGATTTAAAGTAAATAATCACTTCCTTATCGTCTACTTTGATTGTATAATTGTGCAGAGAGAGTGTGTGTGTGTGTGATAGACTTACATCCACGTGATGCATCCTGGGCAAGGTATACTCATACGACAAAAAAAGTCTATTAACCGGCAGTTGACTTCTGACTTCAAACTACCATCACCCCAATGTATGCATATTCGACTGCTTCCACAGTACTCACCTCACCTTTTTCTATCTTTTCTACATTCGTCTTTGAAACACTCTTCTGTTTCCTTCCCTCTCTAGAAGTTATTCACTTTGATGTTCCTTCCCCTCTGTGAAGCCTGAAGTCAGCTAAGGGGCTAATGATAACCATCAAAACGTCTGCCATTTGATATAAATAAATACAAATAAATAAATAAAACAACCAAACGTCTTTTCCACACGCGCACGTATTTTATAAATGATTTTAAACTGTCTTATTAGAGCTTACAATTATATGTCTGTTTCGAATTTAATGAAGTTCAACACGATACCTGAGGGGAGGATTATATAAACCAAATGATAAACACTAAGAACTTCTTAGTCTTCGCTTCCCATCTCGAGATGTCAAATATAAACCAACACTGTCAACATCAAAATGCCAAGTGCTTCAAACCACCCTTGGCAAACACATAATCCAGTTTTAAAATGTAATAGGTCTCGAGTATAAAGTGGCATTTCCCACATTTTTAGGAAGACCAGTCAACCTAATCGGTTAGTATCTTAAGTACAAAACATGGTTACCAATAGATAAAAAAATTGTTAGGCCGATATTCAAGTTTGTTTGAATAACCTACATGAATCTTCAGATATTTGTTAAGTTACCGAGAGTCTTATAAAACATATCGCAAAAGAACAAAATAAAAATAAAACAGGTAATGGCATTCTTGAATCGAGGGTGTAATGGTTCATTTCTATTGGCATTTTAATCAATATCTCTTTTCTGATCAGTAGATAGTGAAGTATATATGAATGGCAAGTGGCCTGTTCATATTCATGTACCTGGTAAAACAGTATTCTTTTTCGCTCTCACGATAACTCGATATGTTAATTATTAGTGATAGTGATTAACCTTTTCTACACCCCCAGTAGGTTGAAAACCGTGCGAATACGCTTTGTATTCGAACAAGGTGCGAAATCTAGGTGCTTTTTTAGTTAAACAACAGAACTCTAACCTTAACCCGTTTGCAGCGCCAAAAAGTTAATGCATCAAAGGTAACAACTAACGATACTCAAAGCTAAGATAGGGGCCCATCGCAACAGGACTGAACCAACAGAATAATGGTATTCAATAAAAGGGGACAATTGTGATGGAAACGGATCGATCTTGGTACAATATCTCTGAATCAATGGTTTCAGGTTTCGGTTTAATAAGGAGACTCATTTACTTCGATGTTATTTTTATTTTAAGCATTACTCGCCCTTTATATGTAACAGACATAAACAACTAATTAGTTGTCTCTCATTGCATCTAATTTCGTGTCAAAGCAAATCATGCTTTACTTGCTATAATTTTTTACATCTAATGCGATTGGTCAATATTGTGATAAAAAAGGAAGAAGGGATTTACGAGAGCACTACGGGAGGGAGTCTCACAAGAATGCAACAAAAACTAACGAAAACATGCCAGTCTCCTTGAATACCAGAGTAAAACGAGGGACGAAATAAAAGTGTTCCAAGTTGTTTAAAGGCAACTCAAGAGTGTAGATCAGTGGAAATTTGATACAAATATGAGCACATACGAATAAATTTAGAGAATCGACGCCAACATATTTCAGTGATGTATATGGGAAATCTTCACATTATGGTTACTTACGGAGTACCATACTTTAAGTTGTAGCAAAATGGGGGGGGGGATTTCATTTTGTCACCTCATAAAAATTTATTAATTGATTACTTGCTTTCATATTTTGTGGATGAAATCATGTCATTCTACGTGGTGGCGATCAAATCTATACTGAATTTGTAGATACCGCATATTCATTTAATTGCAATTACGAATAGAACATGTTAAACTAGTGTTGGATTTAGCATAACTGCTTTGTTGGCAAGTGACTATGTAACCAATGGAAATAAACATGGAATCTATCTTTAAAAAAATAAAGTAGTTTAATCTTGAGGCTAAAATTATGTTCCCGCATAGAAGATTTGGTGTTTGAGCTAGGCGAGTACCAATAAGAAATTGCATGAAAGTATTCAAAAATTAAAGTAAGAGTTGTTGGTATGGCCAGTTTATTCTAGCTGTAGAAACCACCTCATGGAAATTTGAATATGTTGAGGAGCAATACACAGTGACCTATTTTATGCACATTTTGACAGAAATTATAGCAATGGAATGGGGAAATACATTGTTTCACGGTTACATACACACTAAAAGGAAGTCCCAAACCTCCTTCTCATCGAAAGAAATAACTTAGGGCTATATTGTCGTTGAATTAGTATTCCCAATTAGCAAGTAGACAGGTAAAATGAGAAGGTTAAGATACTCATTCAGAAATCCAAGCTAATCAAAGAGCTTTCGCAGTCGATGGATTTCTACAATAAATTTTACTTTTAAGATTATAACTTTTCAAGAAGAAAAGTTCAAGTTAGAAAATTCTTCTCCAATGAAAACTGAAATCTAAGAGTGCAGGTACGAGGGTGGACACTTAAACCCCCCTATGAAGTACACATACGTGGTTAAGTGCTGTAAACAGTCACTTCCTAATTAGCATTTGCATTTTATAATCTGAGCGTAGAAACGTGTGTTTAATTATGTGCAAGGGTTTTCGCACCCTTGTCCCAGCGATAGAGTGATAGCAATACTCACGTAAATATCCAGGTATGAATGTCTAATAATATCTCCCAGCGTGAAATCCTATTGGCAGAGGAGTGATCATAAGAAGAACCCGAAAATATGATTTTGAAATAGGTTTTAAGCTCGAAAAACTGGATTTTGGATCCACCATTTAATGAAGGAATAAATGATTGGGAATAATTGCTGCTCTAGTGCTATCAAAATTAATACTACATAAATTTAAGGCCCTGATTTTGGAGTAAGAATGCCTTCAAGAGCAAAAGATACATTATCAATTAACTTTAAGAGAAGTGGAAACGGAATAAAAAAATTTTGGTTGAATAGTTATAAAATCAAAGCGACTGAATAAGGGATTAAAATTGATTTTCTTAAAATATTTTCCGTAAAATTAGACAAATAGAAAATACACACCTTGAATGGCGTTTCGAAGAAGAACTAACTCATTGCACTGATGTCCTACTGTCGCGGATAGAGAGCCCATTTCATTCTGATGCGCAAATAGGAAATTATAAATTAAAACCTTAGAAAATGAAGGTTTGTCGTGTATATAATATATATATATATATAACTATTGAGCTTTTATAATGACGAAGTTAGATGAACACATTAAATAAGGTTATCTGTTGAATTTACCTGTAGTTGTTTCATTGCAGAAATAAGGGAAAGATTTTCTCTTTCCAAGCATGCCATTGAAATCTTATGCTGATTTAATTCAGTTAGTAAGTCCAAGTGGTCTGAGGAATTATTTTCTTTTGACTTCTGCTGCAGAAGAAGTGTTTCAAGAAGGTAAAAATCGCAAATACATTTAATATGAAGCGGAATCTATTTACTTACCTGGTTGAAAGTATTTTGGATATAAGAAATGAGGCTCGATTGTTCTGAGACGATGTCAGAAAGCCTTTTTACCTCCGCTCGAAGGCATTCGATTTCATCAAAGCTATCTTCTTGAACCTCTTCCGAAGGCGATGGTGTTGAACATGGGTAATTTTGGTTACGTATATTTGGCGATATGAAAACCTATATAGGAATTAAAAGGTATTATATTAGATAGAAAAGTGAGTACTGATGATGAAATGTAATAATAGACGCAACATGAGTAAAATGATACTATAATTGAAATGCTTTATTATTTTTAACAATCTACACAACTAACGTAAACTATGAAAAATTATTAGACGGTTTAAGATATCGTACTGCTATGCTTTTGACAGACTTCTTTGGCAATTCATCAGCAATGTTATTTTGGGGTTGTGGAAACTTTAGGTGTGTTTGATACATCTCTAATTATTAAAAAAGACTATATCCATAAAAAGCTGAACGGCGCCTATCCAACCAATAGCCTTTATTCTCCCTCCTTAATAGTCGCAAGGTTAGTCACAAATATTTGCTAGTTAAAAACATATGACGAGGTCTATTTCAAAATATGATTAAGGAAGATTCTATTTGAAATAAATGCTGAATATAGGAATGAAAAATAAAACCTGTAAGTTATTTACGCTTTGAAGAGTTAGAGGAAAGTTAATTAATTACGACAAAGTATCTAGTCGGTGCTGATTTACGCATATTCATAAATAAATTTTAATGAAGAAAAAGCATATAAATATGTGAATTTGAACATATTTTATGAATTCAAGCCGCTGTGAAAAAAACCTTAAGATTTGTGAATTTTATACACGAAGAATAAAACTTCTAAGGTCCTTCTAAAGTGGGGCTTTAAGTGACGGAACTTAAGTAAAAATGTCACAGTAATTTTCACAATAGTTGGCAAAAAATGGAATTAATATGTTGTTCATTTAGTATTAAAATATGTAACAAAGTTGCTTTTCCATAAATATATTTTTATTGGATATAATTCTTCTTCCTGTTGAATTCCAAGATCCGTTTTTTGAACTTTTTTCTAGTGTTGTCACAACCTTAATGCATTTCATCTGCCTCTAGACAATTTATGCTAATTGGCTCCTATACGGCAATTGCTATACAACAAATTTCGCTTAGCAATGCAAACGGTTTAGTTTAAATTTTAACACCTCTAGCATTTTTGTTAAGGGAAAAAGGCATTGGCAACACGCAGTGCAATTCATCGATCAAAATTTAAATGACGTCTAAAATCCTGTAATAAAAGATTTCTCATTTATTATCAATCTTGATAGGATAATGATTATTCTTGTTTACGGAAAATTTTCCACGAATCGTTGTAGGTACTATTTGATGTACATTGGAAAATTCACTTTAGTACAAGTGTTATTATTTCCATTCTTAATCTAAATCAGCTACTGTAAACGTGACAATGAAATTAATTTGTCCATAACTACATTAATATCAGGCTATACTCAATCAATCACTTAGGTATTTACATTTAGAGCATAAAGGACAAATTCAATTGAAAAGTATACTAAGGTCAACTTTTAAAATAGATTCAATTTTGCGATCATAAATGTAGTATCAGCACCGCTAGTAGCTTTTTAAGTTCCGCTCAATATAATTTAATGTCCTAATGCTAATGATGACATAGTTCTTTATAAAGGATAACATTTGAGCTATTAAATAATGAAAGATTTAAATTTTTAAAACCCACTTGAACTTAGAAATAGTAGCACAAATTACGTGCATTAGTTCAATTTGATTGTGTAAATAGTCTTATAATGCGGGATGGTTAATTGGAAGTGGCTGTAATCAATGGGTCGACCACACTTACCATGTCTTAATGTGCTACTTTACATTTACTTATGCTTTACTTCTGTCTATGGCGCTGATTTTTCAGTTGACTATAATGGGACAGTTTCCCTTCACAATCCTAAAAATTATACGTACAATCTAGCACCAAATATTCTCGTATGCTTCATCTTTCTAATCTATATTTTATTAGTCCGTCGCTGTACGAGTTGATATAAGCGCTACTAATGTTAGTAAAGCTTATCCATTGATTGCCATTTTCAAACAGCAGGCCAATGTGCTGTCTTTCCCTCTCCCTCTAATTATAAATGAAAAGTATTTTTTTGATAATTTACTCTTTATTCTCAGGTTTATGTATGATTCAGTTAGTCGAACATTGTGTCCATCCTTTATTGCTTTGGATAGCAAAGGCAATAACTCAGAACAGATTTTTGTCGAGCTTTCAAGTGCCACACCTGATGAATCTCACGCACCTTCTTATCATCTTCGCCTAGATATTCTTCACAATTTTGAGCTGGCGTAAGTTGCTGTTTCTTTTCCCAAATATTCTTTTCCTTCTAGTTTACACCAAAAAGTTGATTTGGCTATCACTCCCTCGGAACCACAATACTACCTCTTCAATTTTCCAGATGACATTGACTCTGTAATCGTTCGGGTTCATTCAAATGACAAACTATGCATGACTGTTTCTGTACAGACTGCAAGAGTAGGATTTATTATATTTTAGTGTTATTATTGATCTAGTGTCCTGTAGCCGATATTCTCGATACTGTCAAGTATTCCGGTGTTTATCAGACAGTTACTACACTCGGTGCAATGACTGTTAATGTAAGTTTTCTTCAAAAAATGTATAATATTACTAATCGATCTTGTTTAGAAATTGGATCATAATATCACCAAATTCTTGGTTGTTCTCGTTCTAAAGCCCGAAGATTTTGACTGTGGTGGTCCCGCCACAAGTAGTTTTTTTCCTTTTTCTTTATATATCTTTTTAACTGCTATTAGCTAATAATTTTGACTTTTAGTAATTAAACCTGGTAATGCTACTACACCGAGGATTAAAAATATTACCTTAACGGTGACCCCTTCTTTAGCAGGTTGGCTTAAATTTTTATTTTTATCCTTATCAGTTATTTTAATGTGGTGTGTTTGCATTTTGGGAATTTAGATTTGGCTAAATCTTGCCCTTTTGTATTAAATCCTGATAGGCTTCCGTTATTATCTACCCATCTATGGAGCTATTGGTATCTACGTCATGTTCTACTTGGCCGCTGCCGTTATTATCTTGGTGTATCGGTCATAGTAAGCACTCATTAATAACCCTCTCATTATACGTATCCATATCCAACTCATGCTTTCCTTCTTTTCAGTGATAAACACGTTCGGTACTATTCTAGTAAGTTCTCATTGTCATGCTGCAGACCACTTTGGTGATTTAAGACAGGGTGGTGAATGCTCTACTCCATGCAACTAATTACAGATTCCTCCGTTATCCCCCTAGATATTTTCTCTGTGTTGGGTCAACGTAATTCAATCAATACGTCCCCACCACCACCGGGTACCTGTGACAGTCAACTTCTGACAGCTTCGACAACTGCATACACTTATCTTCCTACTTCAGTCGAAGACGTACCTACCACGAGGGATCGTCGAGCAGTTGGTCCTAACAATGGAAGTACCTCAACACTTACCTCCACAAATGTATCCACTTCATATCAACGTATCCCACCACCTCCTCCGTTATCTCATAGTCTCTTCAGCTCTTCTTCTTCTTCTGATGTCGAGTCTAGAAGTGGTTCGATTCAACTACAGGAAGCGCCTATTTCATCATCTGCAGCAGCTAAAAGGAAGTCGAAGAAGTTCAGGCGACTACCTCTTTTACCAGTGACTTCACAACTCCAGGGTGTGATTAGAGCGAAACAGTTGCATAGGCGGAGTATGAGTTATGGAAGCACTAGAGAGATGGGATTGCGAGCTGCTCTCTTGCCGAACACCAGTGGAGAGATTGCGCAGCAACAGGCTGAAAAGCACTGTACGGCATGTTCGGGAACTAGTCTTGGTGGTGCTGCTGCTGAGGGTGGTGTCAGCAATCCAACAAGAGGTCCTGTAAATAGTATTCGGCCCCTGCCGACGGTGAGACAGGTGGAAGAAGGTTTGGAGGCTTCAGTGGATATACATATAGACGAAGAGGAGGAGGAGCATGAGGAAAAAACTAAGAACCGACATTTATATCTACAAAATGTGAGTTTTTGTTATCTTATTGTTGATTTTAACCCTAATGCACAGTGGACATTAATGAAAGTATCAAAAGATGGGGGATATTGTTCTGTTGTGTTACTCAGTCTCAGATAGGAAGTATAGGTCCTTTTTTGCAAATATTGTATGCGTTGACTACTGGGTTTAGACTAATTGCAACCACTAGAAGCTTATCTTCTTGACCTTAGAAATGTGAGTGCTATTTCCTAAATCCAATTCCAAATTTTCACTTCTGTAAATTTACTTTACGAGTACACCAAATTGGTTTAAGATTACATGTTCACCTACAAAGTGCTATTTTTGTCTATTAAAGTGTGCACAAATCCGACACATTGCAGGACTTATCTTCTTTCTTCTAGCCTGTCGGCATAAACTTATATTTTAAAAATTCGGACAATGTTTAAGGCACAATCACTGATCTGACTTCGAAATTGGCATTGTTTGTTCTTTTTATTTCACTTCTTTCGTGTATTCCAGGGTGTGTTATAAAACTTAAACTGCTGGTTAATAAAGGCGAATTTGAATAATTTATCTTTGTCCACTCATAAAGCATACTAGGCTGACTATTTGGTTGCCGTTTCATAGTAAACCTTCAAACTTTTGTAGACAGGCATTTGTGCTTAAGGAAATGATTTCTTTACTCATTCTTCGGGCTTCCAGCTATTTCGATTATGAATCTGGACAAAAGAAAAGGAAGGTATTGAATATCAAGGATTATTTCTTTGGACAAGTCTCCACCCTGTCGTTGTCGCACAAATTAAACTTAAAAATGCATAATTGATTCTTTACGCAAGCGAAAAGAGGAGTGTATTTACTAGAGTGACAGTTGCTGCATCTTAATCAAGAACATATTTTAGAATTCAAGCTATCAAGTATTGGTGTTTGAGAGAACATTCTGCAAATGGTTATACTCTCTCATCAATGAAATTATTATTAAAATGGGGTTAGAAATCAATCATATCCAATTAATTTGGCAGCCATTAGTAATTTCCTAAGTTTATATATATACATATTCTACGCATGGAGCGTTTATTGTAAATCCCGATCTATTCGTAGATAATTGGGAAAATTCATGTGACCTATTAAATTAATTCATTATTTACTGCGTCGCAGTGTTCTTAATTTATTCATCTAACTGTCTTTATTCTATAATATTCTTCTTTTCTAATTGATAAAGAGATCTATTTTTCTTTTATTATTAAGGAAGGGGGGGGGGGGGGGGGGGGGGAGTGGAGGGGACCAAAATCGTAATAACTATGGATTGCAGCTCTTAAAACTTCTGTGTTTCTGTGTGTGTGTGTGTGTGTGTGTGTGTGTGTATGTAGATTTTTGGCTTTCAGGTAAGTTTGTGAAAGAAGGAATCGTGAAAGTACAAATTATGGCTAACTTTACTCATGTAACAGCACTCTTCCTAGCCCACTCTCTACTCGCCTCTGTGAATGCTGTCGAATGGAATTGATAATGACTTCAATCGCTCCACTTTGCCTGTTTAACGCTTGTTCATAAATATCTGGCTGTTAGTTTCCTTGGCCTGGAGATTACTATTTTTAGACTTGTTTTTTTAATATTTATGTGTATAAGAGACCCCACAAAATGATGCTTTACCATTGGATGCTCCTTTAGACGCTCTTAAGAATTACGCATTCGCCTATTTCAGCGTATTCTCTTCGTGTCGGACCTCTCTCGCAAACGATATTCAACGTTGGATAGAAAGTATCTTCTCTACTTCTGGTACGTTTCAGCTTCATTACTATGCAATCGAAGTTGTGCATTTCATGCAATTGATATCCCTCTTATTTATGTTAAGGTATCTCATTATCATCTCAATTTTCTACGGTCTACCTGTTGCTCAATTGGTCATGACCTATCAAAGGGTAGGTCCTCTTTTACCCCTGTCCACTAGTGAAGTCATAGATTAGAGAAAAAGGTAGATTTCTCGAATGTTTGGTTCATTGATTGATGGTGCACACCTATAAGATAACTTGTTTAATCTATTTACTAATTTGAGTAGGCAATCGGATGATTTTGGATGGATTGAGTTATATTATTTAGAATTGGTTTGCTTTTCTCTTCTGTTCTTGTTTTTAGGCTCTACATGATACTGGCAATGAGGATATATGTTACTACAACTTTGAATGCGCCCATCCTCTTGGAGTATTCACTGCTTTTAATAATATCATCTCCAACATTGGCTACGTTATGCTTGGCCTACTCTTTCTAGGCCTCACTGCTCGTCGGTATGTCGTCTATTGGTTCACGTCTCTATCGCCTATTAGGGCAGCGCTTATCTGAAAGGGAATTTTATGGATGCATCAGTTGTATCAAGATAACCATTGTTTGCGTAGAATGGCCATGAAGAAGTGAACATAACACTTAAAATAGATTTTGTTAGCAATAACAGTGTTAGAAACGATGCAATAAACATTGGTTATCAAGATTATTGTCTATAACCCACTTAAAGTTTATTTAGCATGCAGTTTAGGGTTAATGTCAATCTTAGCGGTTAGTATTCAATTTCTACCACTTTGCTAACCGGTTTTATTGCACTGTGAGACCGTTTTTTTCAATTCTCTAGATCAATATCTTGTACCATAGTAAAATGTTTCGGTTACGCCCATAGTTTTGTGTGAGGTCTTAAACTTCGCAGATCACAAACTTGATTTCACATTGTTTGATTATAATTCATGAATTCAAAAGCGCCTATAGGAGTACTTCCTAGGGTAGTTTTCATTGAATTATGGACGCCTAGAGAAAATTTTACTGTTTGGATGCTAAATTGTGCTCTCGGATTCATTAGCCCGTCTTGAATTGTACACTTCTTTAACGTTAATCTCTATTTTTAATTCCTGTTCAATGGGGTCAAGTTACACGCTGTTATAACTGCGAGCCTGCCTTTTTTGTGATAAAATATAGCTTCCTTTTCTGGGTTGTAAGAATAACTCACACAACACAGTTTAGGCCAAGTGTTTTCATCGCCTTGATATTTCCACTTACCTCATGGCAAATCAGCAATCTATTGGTGCTATTAGACACAATTTGTGCTAAAAATGACATATTTGACTTTTTGTAAGAAGGCCGGGCTGCGGTTTTTTTGCTGCTTTGTGAAACTAAAATTACTTGGCATATTATTTCACTAATACTAATAACTATCCTCTTCTCTTTGTGCTCCTTTACGAATTACCCCCATTCCCCCACTGTTGTTGTTGTGCTCTTTGTCGTTTCGTCATCGCACAAGGACATTAACGGAGTCTTCTCAGCTCCATAGTGTAGATTCCTCTTTACGTTTATAGCCTTATAGTGAATACTTCTACAAATATGTTTCCATTGATTTGCCATTTACCCTAAAATGTTATCTCTTTCTCACTTAGCCAAGTTAAATTAGTACTTACAAAAGGGGTGAAGAACTCTTCTAAAAATATGGGGGGAGGGGGGGGGGGGACAACAAAGAGTTGTGCAGACCAAAGTGATGAGGCATCGAGGGAGAACAAAGGCGGAAAGAGACAATGTGCAATTTGGCAAACGATGAGCAAGTATGTGTAACTGTAGATGTCTTATTGAACACCAGCATATTGGGTTACTACCGCTATCAGTATCACGTTACGTTACATAAACTTGATCGCGTTTTAGGTGGGATATCCCTCTGCCCACGTTCACACTTAATAGAATGTTCTGGCGTTCACGAAACTCCTTAAATTGACCTTGGCAACTTTATACGCTACTGAATTCAGAAAATCTGACCATGTATTGACAGCTAATCAATCCAATCTGTGCGTAAAATGAAGCATATGAGATTACCGTACTTTATGAATGCCTTATTTGAGATTAAGAAAAAAAACTAAAAAGTCATTTTCTTTGTGTCTGAACACGCCACTAGAAGCAATGCGGTCACTGGGACATTGCAACAAGAAAAGATAAGGGCCAGTGTGAACGAAGATGTGACAGATTTCGAAGGGTAACAATTTAGTATTAAAGCACTAATTGCTTAAACTTCTTCTTTGGTATTTTCTTTCTCTTGATCCATCGCTTCTATGCTTTGTTGATGGGTAACCAGGCTCCCCAAATCTAGACTAATCCGTTTCTTCCGAGTTTGAAGTCGCGCACTATCTACAAGATTTCGTTTCATTTCCATCCACAGTGTTGATGTTGAGAGCTTTTGTATTTAGAGCGAAGATTAAACTGTTCAATATATATTTATCGGGGCATGGTATAAACAACATGATAATTTTTGGTTGCTACTATTTCCATCAAGATGACATTTTTTGCAATTTCTTCTTTGAACTCGTCTTGTTTAACTTTCTAACTTTTGCTTGGTGAATCCTTTTAGTTGACAGGAATGTGTGTCTTGCAGCTTTCTAATTTCGTAAAATATTTCCTAGTTTGATCATAGTTTGGATTCTGGGTAAATTGCAATATATAATGCTTATGAAGTCACTGTGTTCATAACTTTTCTAACATATTCCAAGTTTTTTGCATAGTTAGATTTAATTAGCCATAAAATGGTGTCGCAATATTCAAACGTGTAAAATGCGTTTTTGATGTACGGATATATGGCATCTTGGGTATTTGTTTGCCTTTATCATTTACTCTCTGATGCGCCTCGGTGTTAACTCGTGACTAACGCCATACTTTACTTAACGCTAAATTACGTATTATTCTCGCTAGTGTTTAGTGCAAGTGTTTTGTTAAATCGGCTACTTAAATGGATTATTAACTCAAGGGATTGTGGGGAGTAGATTAGCAAAAATTACTGACCGCTTTTATATCTATCATTCGATTTCTTGTCGTGGTAGTGATCGAGTTTGTCCACTTTGTTTTCCATCCTCGTTCTAGTATATGTGTTACCTTAAAATAGTAAAGTATAGTGCCTCTCGGTTTATTTTAATTGGAAGATAGTGTATTCTTTGTTTTCCATTTCAGAGATCTCATGCACCGGCGAATGGAGAAATTCGGTGCCTATTACACACAAGTAAGCTGGTTGTGTCATCATCGATGACTCATGATTTCTCACGCAACTGATTAAATGCCTTCTATTTTGCTCAAATTCAGGATCCCTATACATTGAGGGTAAAATTAGCATGATGTGTTTGCTTACAAATTCGATGTCTGCTTTGCTTGTGTTTTTCGTTAATAATTTTTTGATCGCTTTGCCTTTTTTCTGTGCCGCGGTTTTTAACGAATTGCTCTAGTATAATTACTTAATCTGCTGTACTCCGAGTATACCTTAGCCCCTTAACGCTCGAATTATTCTTCTGAAAAATGCACCCAACCCCACTCACACATGTGTCTCACAGCGGACTTATGCCGCCGACGTGATGAGTTTTAGTGGTATGAGGCAACGGCTAAAGACATGTTTCAAACGGCAATAGGACCTTCTGTTACGAGTCTAGTATCAATGGAGCCTATTTTGAAAGAGGACCAGGCGGTCCTGCAGGGTTTTAAAGGGTTGAAGATCGAAACTATCCGTTTCTACTCCCTTGCTTAGTACTCACCTCAGTTGGAGGTGGGGGGGAGGGGGCGAATTCTTTTTGTTCTTTCCAGATTATTAGTTTTTTATTCATTTGCTTCCTTTAGAAATTAATATTTTCCTCTTCAAGAGCATTTCAACAATAGGTTAGTGTAAATACTACTCTGTCAGTATTGAGAAGGATATAGTGTATCAGGCTTCGTCTAACCCCCCTCCTTCCCCCCCCCTTTCGTTACTTATAATGTTAAGTCTTTTGTTTCCTGAGAATAAGGGGATAATTTTGAGTTAGTTTGTACCTGTTTTGGCCACTGTCCACCACCATCTCCTTCAAATAATGACTTACGTTTCTCAATTGTTGTGCTTTGGTTCGCCACTTCTTTCCCTCCTTTCAAGCGGAAATTTGTTTCAGTTCTATCGAGTTCTATCTTCTATTTAGAGGTGCCAGGTGGACGATGTTTTGGCATAGTCGGACGAAGCTTTGACCTCAATGTCTAGTCATTTCACCGCGTCATTTTATATATACAAATTTCATGACCGAAATTATATACGCTATCTTTTGGACAGTAGAGTGAACTTAGTGTGGATTCTGATAGAGTGACTTGGTGATATCAGTCTTTCGGTTTATTTTTCATTTCTGCATACGTGGTTGCTTGTGTGTAAATTAGAGCAATTCTTTGTTATTCTTACTTCCTACCCACTTCAAACATTGAAGTAGTAACACCTAAGTGTGTTTTGTATTATGTGTAAATGTATTTGTGTATGTCGATTGTTATTGTTTGGCTAGTCGAACATGGTGAATTGTGTCTATTCCATTTCTGCACAGACCCCTTGTTTTCGTTTAATGCTCTCTACAACCCCGCCAATATTCACCTTAATTTGCTATCCCCTGCATGTTCGATGTTTGGTAGTGCACGCTACACTTCTGTTCTCTTGATGTCAAAAGATCCTCTTTACTATACCTGTAGCTATTTTGCCGGTGGCTGTTTTCCCGAGTAAAGCATCGCAGAAACACTAGAGCTCGTCACAACAGCGATAATGAGTTAGAAACACCAATGACATCAAACTCTGCTACCACCAATGTAGCCTCTAATTTAGCCAATGGTCTCACCGTAGGAAGGTCAAATGAGGCAGGCCAGCAATCTCCTGCCTCCCCGAATCTTTCTATCGCCTCCTCTACAACTCCGATGATTACCATCACCCGATCTCGTGGACGTCTTGGTCTCCTAAACTGTCTCTGTCCAACTTCAATAGCCTGTTGTACTTGTTGCTGTTGCCAGAAAAATGATCGTTTTGACAGACATTCCTCCGCGGATCCAATTAATGATGTTCCAATGTTGGGTGCCTATTATAAAGATCATCAAAGCAACGATGAAGCTGATGAGAGCCATCTGAAAGATATGGTATTAACTCCGTTAATAGTCTCTTTTCCTGATCGCTCTTGGGATAAACCGTTTGATTGGGGTTGACTATACCTTCCTGTTTCTAAGACGAGTTTAGTATTTCGGTTGCGTATGTCTCGCATAGAGTAGCGTAGCGACATTGGTAGGATAGTCGCATTCTGGTCTGCACCGAGGTTGTGAAATGAAGCACTTACTCGTAGACTTCAAAATGTCGTCTTCCCTCTATCATTGTATGAGTTTAGGAATTACTTTAGAAAAAGTTAGTGCTAACCTTAACTACTTACCATAAATCCGCTTTTCCCGCCATCTAATCATTATAAATTTTGATTTTTCTTTAAAGGCGTTTGGAATACCCCAACATTATGGCCTATTCTACGCTATGGGGCTGGCTTTGACAATGGAGGGTCTACTTAGTGCCTGCTATCACATTTGTCCAAGTTTCTCGAACTTCCAATTTGGTAAGCGTTAGAATCCTGAATTTGATGTATTAAGTAGCCTTCATTTAATCATGGAATAACACACACACACATGTATATATATATATATATATA
>UZAE01001073.1:0-15407 GCA_900617975.1 Rodentolepis nana | reverse complement strand
ATATCATAAAGCCTGCCATTTGAAATAAATAAATATATATGAAAAAGTATTAAAAAAGGATAATCAAATTATGATGAAGGTGGATGTTTTAAGAGATAATGAGTTAAACAACAGCTGAAAGTTATTTACTTAAAAAAATTAAGGAAAGTTTCTCATATTATTTTAAGGTTTGCTAAAGAGGAGCCTTCAAGCACTGAAATAGTAAATATTATACTTACCAATCTGATCCAAAGCTTCGTTGATACTTAAGATCATGTTTACAAAACGAATGAAGAAGCTAGTATTAGGATCGCGCGCTGTTTTAACCTCGGTAGGAATTGCGGATTCTTCAATCGTTTCAATTGCAGTTTCGGTTTCTGGAATTGAATTCTGAGCAACTTCTGATTCCGTTGGAGGGAGACTATCCAGAAGTCCAATGAGAGAACCATCAATTGAGCTGGAAGAATAAAACATGCAATCGAGACAAAAAAATCAATAAAAACATGAAGGGGTGTCAGTATCAGAGTTGTCTTTAATGTTATTATGCAAATTCAGCAAATACAAACTCTGATTACTATGCGACAGGCCTAGATGACAGCTCAGTTAGGCGACAAATTTTAGCCATTAATTAAAATTCTTAAATGCAAATGTACAAGGTCGAGTGATGAATACCGGTTGTTGGATGACTGAGAGAGCAGCAGAAAAGCATACCTTAGTTGGGAGCGATTCAGGTGCCCAGGCAGCGAATCACATTATTTCAGAAGTGGCAACAGTCAGGTCAAAATAAGGGCCATTAAGGGCCAAATAAGGGTCATTAAGGGCCTATTATCAATGGGAAGGGATGGAAATATTTCACGGACAAATTCAACAAAACGAATCCCAGTTCAATGAGACTGCAACTCGATGCTTGAAACTTGTCTTAATGGCAAAAAATTTTGAAGTAGTGAGGTGTAGAGAAGACACCTTCCAACCGATAAGCTTTAAAGGGAAACCCCTTTCCAACAGACGTTCTTAAAACACAATGCCGAATAAACTTTTCATTGGTTTATCAAAACGGTTGTAAAAGTTTAATTTCATTTGAAAGACTGTTCCTTTAACATAAATAGTGATAAATGTGCTCATTCTCATGTCAAGAAAAGGGGTCTTTCTTGCTCTGTTCTCAAACTTCTACCCCGCACATAGAAAGCGGTGTGGTCGAACATTCTGTTCACTTGATGAGAGTCGAACACCTTACACTGCAACGTTGTACTTCAGTGTGCAATTTCCATCATCTCAGTTTAAACCTACGATTAATGTCATTTTCACAGCACCTGATGCATGCATGATGGCTCATCGAATTAATTTCTGGGTGGGGAGTTTGGAGGTCAAACAGTGGGACTGGCGTGGTCCCAAGAAACGGCTCAAAATCATTTTTGACTTTTGGTTGTGTTGAGGCAGGGGTCGAATCCTTCCATCTCCACACATATGACCTATCACTGCCGACCCTCATTCACTATACAGACCTTAACTACTACACTGGTCATCAATACCACCAAGACACCTGAATTCAGCCTGAACCTCTAAGCCCCATATTATATCACCTTTTCGGTGCAAAGTACAAGTTTCATGGTGGAGGCTGAAACACTCAAACAATTGTAGTGCCAAAGCCCGAGTACCGATGTCAGTGTAATTCAATACTGGCGCATTAGATCTTTGAAGAAATCTGCTTCACTAACGCAATCAAATCAGATTGGCTGCTTTATTCCTTTCTGCTAGTTTCAACAGCCTCACAGTGTCCATTGGTACTCTCCAATTCATGTTGAACAAAATCTCCTTATTCCAATGGTCTGTTCAAATCGTCATGATGCAAGTTATTCTCTCTCATGGTTCAGATGGATTCCAGTCCTTCATTCTCGTTGTCATTACGACAAGGAATGCGGAAGAATTTAAATTGTTAAAAGAAGCATAGTGTGCAAAGGCACCTTTGACACGTCTAGAAAAAACTTTAAATTGGCTGACAAGTGGTCCAAATTGACCGCTTAACTTTTACCCCTATTTAAAAATAACCATTATATCAGGAAGATAATCAAAAAAGTTTAAGGAGAATGTTAAATAAAAAGGTGTTTGAAAAAAGGCTTTGTAAAATAACGATTCCCGGCTTGCAAGATATATTTTTCCCTATCTCAATATCAAGACCAATCTTAGTAGAAATAGAGGTACATTAAAGTTAATAAATTCTAAAAGGAAAAATTTCTCGACACAAGTATCTGATAACTGGACCAGATGGGATCAAAAATGGAGCAATGATAACAGAAGAGCTTACCAAGATGATTCATCGATTTTCGAGTCAGATCTTGATTCGCATTCATCTGAGCTACGGATGGGATCAAGAATAACCTCTTCTGGTGAAAGACTCGATATATTCGAAACCTCCGAATTTTCTCGAGAACGATTAATAGAGATTTCAGCAATATCGGCACACTCTAAATGAAATATCATCAACATATTTAAAAGAATTAACTACCATCTGCTGAGGGTAAGCATGTATCTTGATCGCCAGTGGAGGATTTGGTAGGTTCTTTGGGACTTTACGAGGAAATTCAGGATTAATAAATCCAAAGAAGATGAAATAAAAACATTTTAAACTTACAAGGTAGTTTCTTTAGGTGAACTATATGATTTAGATTGACCATTATTCAAAGTTGATGAAGCATTAAACGTCAGCCCTTCCTCGAACGCGTTACTTGAATAGTTCACAAATTCTTCAGGTTCTAATGATAATAATGATTTCACTCGTTGACAAGGTTTATTCAATTTTTAAACAAGTCCAAAATGGGAGGCGTACCTGAAGAGGAAGACTGAAAAATGTAAATTATGCCATAAGTATAATACTTACATCATGATCAAGTAGAACGAATGACGGAGGTCTCTGCATTACGATGTATTATCTAGTCACCAGACCAAATAAAGTTAAAAGCACAATTTGAAACAAGATTTCCGGAACAAAGATGACAAGGCAAATAAATTTCGTTATCCAGCCACCCTATCATCCTCCAAAAATTTTGATAAATAGAAAAATGTTATAGATATACAATAAAGTTTTTTGAAAAACCACATAAGAATGTAGAATCTTAAATACTTTATTTAATTAGGAAACTCGGAGTGTCGGAAGCCATCAAGTTGATTTAATGAATCTCAGCATTCTTGGAGACGAGGCCATGCGACTAATGGTAGATTGAGCAATCGCAGTCCTTTATTCAGAGACATAATATCTAAAAAGTCCCTAATGGTGGTCTCAAAATAGTTCAGTTTAATTTTTTAAAATGAATATGCGTTCGAGATATTCCGAAAAACTTGTGAATGAGTCAATGCGTCAGCTCTGTTTCATCGATGCCGTTGATAAGGTTTAAAAAATTTGGGATCAAACTTATGTATGAGTTTTTTGCCAACAAGAATGTTTAAGGTTAAATCAAGGCTAACTTATTTACCATCAGGTAAAAAGCAGAAAATTTTATTCAGTTTTAGATTAGCCATTATAAATGCAAAAAGATATCATTTACATACATTGAGAATTTATGTTTTATCACAAACAAGTATAAGAACTATTTCTATTTATAATTATTATTTAAATTCTTACAGAATAAAAAAATACACTGATTAGATGACGCAGCAAATATGAAATGACCCTCAAATCAGATGTTTGTTACATTTAAACGATTATAGTTTTTAATAAACAACGAAATAGAGATGTAGGATTTTTTAATATAACTATTTAAAAATATGATCATGTTCATAGGCTACAGCATAATTTACGAATTATTTTACAAAATGAAAAAAATTAATACGGATGAATTTGATTCATTATCTAGCTTATCTTTTGACTCCCCAAATTTAAGATAAATTTACAATCCTTAATTTATATATTTTTAACAACCCTTTATATCAAATTTTGACATCAAAATAACAATTAACTTGACAAGTTGCAACGCCATTATTTTTTAAGATTTATGTAATGTTCCATAAATAAATATGCTATAAACTTTCTATGCTGCTTCTGTTCAGATCGTATACTATTGGTTGACAATGAACAAAGTCTTTTTAAAAGTTTATTTATTGTTTTATTCTTTTTTTATGCGGACATTTGCGAAATTACAAACCCAAATATTATAAAAATTCCATAGATTCTGCCTAAATTAAGCATCCATTTTTATGCGTAATCGAGTTGAAGAGCTTTTCTAAAAGGATATTATGTCATTCACGTACAGATTTGAGGAATTCAAGTACCTTCTCCTTGCATATTTCCAAAACTATGATGCTCTGTTGGTCATCATGATTTAATAATTTGGCAATGTATTTTTACTGTTCATACTTTTGGCGTACAGTATACATACTCTTTGATAATTCAAAAAATATATCTCACTTCCTATTCTCCTCCTTCAATGCGATGATAAATATTAACAGATTACTCATAACTCCATTACTTATAAAATTAAGCACTAAACTCTACCGAGTTATTCTAATTTTATATGAAAAATCGCATTTCACCGTGAAATAACTAATTTATTTGAATGACTTGTTCTTCAATTCTAAATATGACATGACACCATCGCCTAAAACGTTAACGATTCCGAGAAAACGGATTAAGTTTTGTCAGGCGAAGTTTTGAACCATTAAAAAATTAAAAAGGGTGCTACAAATAATATTTAAACAATTTTTTAAAATGATTAGGGAATTAAGCTGTTATTTCAAATTTCATTAATATATTTCAGGATGAAGAATACACTCGTTTCTTTCCATTTGCTAAATTGAACTTGTTGAATGTGGTTAGAATGATATATGACATAGTGATCAACTGTCAAAATAGTAAGTTTAAATAACACTTAACTAAAAATTCTGGGAAATTTTTCTTGAGAGCTCATTTGGTATGTAAAACTCTGGATTTAATATAAGACTATTTACAAAAATAAAATTAAAGGGGGTAGGCAATATTCTTGAATTAATATTTTTGTTTTTTGGGTGATTCTAGGTACAATAATAATCAGAAGTGCAGGACACAAAATTAAGAGTGGCTGTAACAAATATTATTGACCTATGGACCTCGCTGGTAAATTGGGGCAATAGAAGACGATTTCTTTGTTGTTGTAACGATAAGGAAATTCTTGGGTTACCTCTATGGACATTTAATACAGTCAGAGAGTTAACGGGTCGATTTTGACTCAATTCACCCCATGAATAATTTCACAGTAAGCAACTAATACTCGGTTTCCTGCGGTAATTTTAATACCTAACAGAGAATCCGTTTCAACCAACTATAATATCAATGCATCAAAATCAAAACTTGCAATTTTGTGCTCTATTAAAATTCCTATCGATCTACTGGACCAAAATTGACATTTGAGATTTGTGAGTACTTGATTGGCATAATAACCATTTAGGTGTTCAATCCCTTGATGTAAGAAAAGACGAATTACAATGTCTGCTGCATTCCTTGCCCGCTTTGGAACTTGGCATCTTTGTCTTTTGGAAAAAAATTAAATATACTTCTCGGCAATAATGTCGAAAAATTAGTTTACTAAGGAAAAAAATTGAATTTTCTTCCTTCAACGTGCCCAGACACAAACTGAACTCAAACACCTGCTTGCTAAAAGCGAAGCTTTAATTCAATGCCCCATGTGCATCTTTATTTGTCAGCTAAAACAGGAATAATTTATTTATTTATTTCAAATGGCTGGCGTTTCGACAGCTATAATTAGTCCTTTAGCTGACTCCTTTCTTCACAGAGGGGAGGTTCATCAAAGTAGCAGAAAGTCGAGGGGTGGGGAACAGTAGAGCGATTCACAGATGTAAAAGAGGCAGACAGACACGAAGGTAGAGAAAAATGTGAGGTGAGTTCTGTGAAGGGGTCGAATATGACAAGCAGTCGGGCCATGTTAGTTGTCATCAGCTCTTTAGTTGACTTCGGGCTTCACAGAGGGGGGGGGGAGGAACTTCAAAGTGAGAAAAATTCGAGAGGGAAGAGGGAAGAGTTGATTGGTTCACAGATGCAAGAGAGGCAGGCACAAAGGCAGAAAAAAATTAAGGTGAGTACTTTGGAAGTGGTTAGATATGACACACAGCGGGATCATGGTTATTTAAAGTGATAGTCAACTGTCGGCTTATAGACTTTTACCGCATGAGGATATGCTGCCCAGGGTGCACCACGTGGAGGTAAATATATCGAGCACAGCCAACAGAACTAATTTGGACAAACCGTTTATCATACGCGTTCTAGAGAGTAAACGATTTAATTTTCCCATATATAAAATTAGTTCCTTTAATATTTTTAATCCGATATCCATGCGGATCATCACGCTCTGTGCTACCAACCGGCAGGATTGGACAGATTTTTAATGCCCCGTCGTTAGAGCGATTTACAAAACAATTTTTTCGATTTATTTATTTATGTATTTAAGTTGCTTTAGGAAATATGATGAATTACAGTCCAAGAATAATATGTATTGAGCTTTGTTTTGAATGATCATATGTTTCAGATTTTTCGAGTACTTTGCAAAAATGGAGCTTTTTTACATTTGAATCTTTTCTTGATAATTTAAATATCAGTATTCCGGTTCTATAATAAAAATATTAATATGATAATAATAAGCTATGATTTTATTGCATAAGTTTATTTTGCGTAGAACAAAAATTATTAAAGATAAGTTTTAAAAGCTATTATTTCGCTTGCACTTAGGTCTACTTAAATATTATAGTAGAATGATTCTCGAATAGAGTAGTTATATTCGTATTATTCAATTAGTGAAAATTTAGTGTTACAGTAAAAGTATACCAATTTATATATTTTGCGATAATTGCTTTTCTTATCGGTAAGTCGCTTGAATGTTCAAACTGAAAGAGAAACCTGGAAAAATTCTAAAATATTTATTTATTTATGACAAATGGCAGGCGTTTTGATAGTTATCATTAGCCCTTTAGTTGACTTCGGGCTTCATAGAGAGGAGGAGAAATATCAAAATAAGAAGAATTCGAAAGGAAGAACAGAAGAGTGATTCACAGATGTAAAAGAAACAGACAGACACCAAGGCTCAGAAAGGGTAAGATGAGGACTGTGATAGGGGTAGAATATGACATACGATGGGGCCATTATAGTTTGAGGTCAGAAGTCAACTGCCGGTTTATAGACTTTTTTGCTGTATGAGTATACGTTGCCTAGGGTGCACCACATAGAGATAAGTCTATCATACACCCCGGTATTAAATATTGAAGCGTATCTTTCATCATTCAGAGCATACATTAGGACATTTTCGAAAAACGAACACGAAATAATTTCAAATTAGATGCAGAAAATGGTGTAAAACAAAAGCGTACATAAATTATCCGACACATATTATTAATATTACCCATTCTGTCAAATTCAATTGACATAACTATTTTTAATTTATTGGCATCTCATGCAATGACTGGCTCCTAAAAAAATATGCAGAGAAAAACTATTTCAGAGATTTTCATTAATAATAAAAAACTAGAGATTCTTACTCCATCTTAAAAAAAGGTATAAAGAGTGGGTAAGGAAGTAGTAGCAACAAATAATAAGTTTTAGTTCCAGTCTTATTTAAAAGGAGTCATGTTATGATGTATTTCAAAAGTCTGTGATTCAACTCTCAAGATAGGGTTAGTAAATTGGACATACATTGGGGTCATGGTAGTTTGAAGTGAGAAGACAACTGCCGGTTAATAGACTTCTTTTTTAGCCGTGAGAGCATATGTTGCCCAGGGTGCACCACGTGGAGGAAAGTCTATCGCACACCTCGTTTTAAGGCCAATTATGTTCTGCTACGGTAATTTGCGCAGATATATTTGTCATTGACACAGAGAAAGTGCTCAAGCAATTACTCAAAGTACATTTTAGTTCTCGATATATGCGTCTATTGAAAAAATTAGGTGAGAAATAGTGGGACGTAATATTGATTATTGGTAGATCATACGTCTTCCCTGTTTGTTGATTTTGCCAAAGACCAAAATTACATCAAATGGCATGAAACGGAAATCTTGTTTAAATTTAAATCATATGTAGAACTAGTCAGTTTTAATTTAAACTTGATCCAAAATCATAAAAAGAAGTTCTTTTATGAGAGTTCATCTCCTGAGTAAGTTACTTGTTATTTTATTGGAATCGCTTTTTAAATCTAAATAAATTAGGGTTTGCGTTTTTAGTTATAGAATCAAATGAACTCTACGCCCACAATAACAGTCTTAGAAAGGCATAAAATTAAGAGCATATGCAAATGCTTGAGTATTCCTGATGTGGTTGAAGCATGTTTAACTATCCCAGGCTGGAATTTCATTCTATCGTTACCGCCCTATGTAGCAGCTATGAAGCAAATAATAAATAAGTTTGAGTGGATTGATTATTTCCTCTACAGGTTGCTGTATCATCGTTCATTGAAGCTGTCCTACGCTTTTGCAAAAGAAGCTATTATTTACTACAAACGCCAAGAAGCATTCACAAGCGACCAATTGAATCGTACCCCTCGGACTGGAGTTAAATGTGCTGTCATCCATGCCCACTTTTCAAATACAATCACTTTGCAGGAGAAGATATTACCTAACTGGAGGTACAAACGATTACCTAATCATTACCATGTGTTCAATATTGTTTGCAAATCAGATTTGCAGTCAGCAACAGAAATAATTAATTCAATTTTTTCATACTATCGTCATCTACAATATTCGCCCGATATTCTGGTTTACAAACATCCATTTACACGTCACATGATGGACGGAGTTAGTGCTATTCTCTCGAACAGACAGCCTAATCAAACCCTAATAATATGTGCGGTGACAAGGTTGGAAGGAGAGTCTATCTGTTGGTTTGACGAGGTTATAAAACTAGTGAGAAGGGGTCCTGCCACCTTATTGGAGGGAGCTTCTCTAAAGTGGAGGATATGCCATATGACTTCCGATAGGCTAACAGATCGAAATACATGGCCGATTTTGCGATATCCCTTTATTAAGAGCGACAACACCTCCATGTATTAAATAGAATTTCAATGAATTTTCATAATGGCAAATAAAATCATATACGTTTTTAGCTCAGTTAGTTAGTTTTACTGGCATCAATACTTGCATACCATAGAAACAAATTATGCAGTCCACGTTCTTAGGCAATATACAAAATATATGTTTTCTACTTTCTATTTTAAGTGATTGAAGATGAGGGGAGGGGTGGGGGATTGAGGGGGTGGAGCATTATCTTGAGACCCAATATACTGCAAATTCATACATTTATGGCATATATTTTCAATTCAATAATTGCTTGTTTTGAAATTGGAAATGAATTTGGGAGGTGTAAGGAATACCATTTAAATGATATCATGTAAGCCTTTGTGATTAGGTTATCAACCCTATTACGGAAAGGATTGTTGCCTAGACAAAAACGAACCTAACATATAGTGTTCGTGAATTGGTACACAAACGAATCTTGGCTCGACATCAGTAGACTCTGCGGCAAAATTCCTTATTATTGAATGGCTCTCGAAATTAGAAAGCTACTTCAATAATAAGGAGGGAGTATGAGCTGGAATATGCTTATTGATTCACTGGTATGTCCCCCTACCTTCCTATAGAAATTGCATCGATTTGTTTGATATAACTACGTTAATTAGATATCTTTTGAATTGTACTGCCACTATCCTTGACGAAATTCGTTCCACTACTTTTATATGAAATTTTCTCAGATTCAAAATTATCACCGTCTTTGACCACACTGGGTATTGGTCAATCGATAAAGACGTTGAATACTGTAAAATGGCAGAAAATATTTGCAAACAACCCACCCCAGACTACAAAAAAGCTTAATTTAGTGTAAGCCATTCATTCTTTATTGGGTCAGTTTGTGAACGAAGTTCAGGACGTTTTCAGAGTTTTAAAGAGTTTTACCAAACCATTCAGAAAGTGGTGTGGCCTAGAGATCTAAAAGAGGACTTTAAAGGATGACATTTTTCAAGTCTTTCATTTGTAACCGATTTTGATTTAAAGAATTAGCAGTTCGACGATGCCACCACCTCGAATATTGGCAAGGTACATTCAGAAAGGATCCTTATTTGCTCCTTGCATGCAAATGTTAGCTCACATTGAAATTTTTATTAAATAAATTTTTAGTTGTTTTTGAGGGTTTTATATAAACTATGCGTTTCAATTCTACTTCGTGAGCACCATCATCACATTTCCTACCTCGACTTATCAATAGAATGTCCATCTGATGAGTAAATAGCGCAGACATTACCAGACATTACATAATAACGCTTTTTGAGTTAAATATCCATAATTTTAGTTGTAGAAGCCAGTTGCAAAATTTAGGATTTAAATATGCTGAACGTTTGCAAAATGAGTAGGATAGACGGTTTGAAATTGGAGGGGGAGAGAGTGAGAAAGAGAGAGAGTGACTTTATTTGACATTCTTTAAAGATATAGTCCAAATGGAACTATTAGAACAATTATCACAAAAGTAGCACTTCCTTTCTAAGCCCTTTGGCTGGCCTTATACTTACAATTCTTTTCCATACAGAGAAGGAGAGTATTTATGAAAATGCCCTATTGGGATCAGTATATGGCAAAGATGCCTGATCAGAAATATTTACTTAGAGTTCTTCAAACAAAGCGACGTAACGTGGCAAACTAGAAGCCATATAGAATAATTGATGACTATTAAACTCTCATAGCTTCATACTTTACCTCTTAACCGATTATTTATGGTTACTATACATTATAACTACCTTCTCCTCCTCCTCCTCCTCCTCCTCCGCCTTTTCCACCCCAATTTTTCTGCCAACACGCATCTCGTCTCCTCCTACTCCTCGTTTCCATCTGCCATTTACCGCGCGTACGCGGCTCTGGCGTCGCTGTTGGTTTGGCGTCAGCACAATTAACCCTCTGGGCGCCACATTCCTCTCTCTCTCTCTCTCTCGCTCTCTCTCTCTCTCTCTGCTTAGACCTCTTTTTTCAACATCTCTCCTCCACCGTCTCTTCAATCTCTGACTGCCTCTCTCTCTCTCCCCCACCACTCACTTCTATTTCAATATACATATGTATGTATATACTTATGTATATATATTTCTGATTCTATGAGGCTCCAGTAATACTGTTTGCCTCTATATATATATAATTGACGGCAGAAGATACTCACATAATCTAATTTGTCTTATGCCCTGAATTTATGCTTTTAGCATACAATCTTCTTGTTCCGCTCGAAATGGTATTTTATTTTAGGATATATCCAGGTCATTCAATCTTTTGTTCATGCCACGAATTAATTGCATTTTATTATTCTAAATCTTATATGTCAAGGGGACCATCGTTAGCCATGAATTAGGGGATTAGATGGTGGGCAACAGTTTTGCCCAAATAATGAACTCAATATGCTTAAATATCAAGAGTTAACCAATTTCATTTTCAAATTAACTCATTGAAGAAAGTTTATGCGAATCCGAAAACAATTATTAACTTTTGTGATTATGGCATCAAACATTAATTGTACTTTAAAAAAAAGGTAGAAGAACATAATGGGCGCAGGTGGAGGAACGATCATTCAACCAGATCATTTCTACTTTAATGAGAGAAAATTTGTTTTAATTTGCCGGAAATTCTGTTATTGTCACATTTAAGTTAATATATATCCGTTTATGCATGAGATCAAACAAAGACATGACTACATTGGAGGAGAAATTATCCATTTAAAGGTAAGATTAACAAGCCTATTAGGAGTTTAGCGTTGAATCTGATGACACTATTGCAGATTTGGCTCAAGTACATGGTATTCCATGTTTACGTGACTTGAAATAACAAAATATTGCCTTCGATCGAGAATAGCGAGGCACTATTTCAAAAATAGAGTTGATATTGCTTGCTACTTTACTAATGAAAGCCAACAGCTATTTATTTTGGTGCCTTGATCTATCCGTCTGGTCCACGACTTTGAGAAGCTTCTCTTTCAGTGGCTTTTGCCTTAAAGGATTTTATGGGTCAACAGAATTGGAGAGACTCTTCATGAGAACTCAAAGGCAATGTCACCATCGTTGAAGCTTGACCACGCAACTTTCAATGGCGAAACGTAGGTACAAATTTGAAGTGTGAACGAATAATAATGAGTATTGGAGAAGAAAAATTACAGAACTTCAGGGCAGTATTCTGAAGGGGTCACTACACATCAGATTGTTCTAATTTTTAGAGAAATAGTAAATCCTACTTCAACACTTTTTCTATCGTCAAATGTCTATTTAAATGTATTGAAACTCATGAAGACGAACAGCAATGAAAATGCCCTTTGGTGTAATGACAAATTTTTCTTAAAAACTGTTAAGTTAATTAGAGGTAAACAAAGGTTTTGCGGGAATTTTTCCAATCTCTGTAAGCTTAGATTGTGTTGGTTACAAGGGGGTTATAGACCAATATTGTAAATTAATTACTTTCCAATAGATTCATTATTCAAAAATGAATTTGAAATTATTCAAAATCGTAATAAAGTGACATTTATGATGAAAAGTCAATTTCTCTTCACGTGAGTTAACTAAATTCTTAAACTTTTGATAACAGAGGTGGTTTATTATACTAAACGGGATGGTAAGAAAGATCTTAAGAGGTTGGGTGCATTAACTATTTACAAAACGTAACCATGCACTGTCTTCAGGAGAAACAGTCGACTTGGCTTCCTTGCTCAACCTTCCCCCCCCCTCCACTCCCTTCAAACATTTCATACTCATTTTCTCCCGTCCTGGAAGGACACCCAAAGTGTGTCAGGTGGCGACGATGAAGAACCTACTTTTGTTTGAATGAGTGTGTGTGTGAGCTCGCGGGGAGTTTGAAATTTTGTTGGCGCCAGCAATGGAGTGTGTATGCATTGGAACACTGCTGTTTCTGACAGGTTTTGGCGCCAATGGCAACCGTGGGAATGAGGAAGAGACTAATGGGTGTAGGGTTGTGGAGAACTAGTTGGAAGCTCATTTCGAACAGATATTTGTTTCCCGAAATTCTCCTCTTCCTTTCTTTTCAATCTTTGTTTTGATCACCTTTGTTTTATCACTATCGTAAGGTTCAAGTAGATACTTACATTTGTATTTATAAGGTAGTCATTGTTTTTTTTATTTATTAGCCCATGGATCATGGTTTAAAATTCTAATAGGTTTATGTTAAAACTTGAAACTGCGCGGAGTATAAAAAGAGCATTTAGTACCTATTGCAACTTGCATTTTATAATCGTAATGTAAAATGAATTTGCAAGCATTTTATGACAAAATGTAAGGAAAGGGCTCTTAATGTCTAGGAGGTTTTTATGCTTGCATCATATAAGTGATCTATATAATAATAATAATTATTATTAAACGAGACTGCTATTGTAAGCTCATTTCTTGAAAAGTACCGTTGAAGTATTGTGATTGCTTTGTTCTAGAAGAGATATATCTGAATGAGATGAGGGGTAAAATTTTGCTATAATTCAAAGACGTTCAAATTTCTTATTTACTCGAAAAGACATTGATGAAATTCAGCGTTCATATCTTAACCAAAAAGAGCTTATATCAAGTATGCTTCGATCGTTTCAAAATTGAGGGTCTATTTAAAATAGCTCACAATCGCTAAATTTTTTGTTTTAACATATAAATTGGGTGATTAGAAAGGAAATGGTATATCTCATCTGACATTTGTATGAAAATGTTGAAAAAGATACATTTGAATAGAATGAAGTCCTAAAAATTGAAGCTAAGTGCAAATCTAAACTTTGTGTGATGAAAATGTGCTTAAATTATTCTTTTTAAAAAAAATATTTTTCGCATAAACTTAGCAAAAACACTCAGTTTAATTTATGATCGATTCAATTAGATCTAATGATGTACCAGGGAATTTGCATAAAGCGTTATAATTCGATGAGTACCTAACTAACCAACAAATTTTCAATTTTTGTTTGAAGTGATTACAAGGCATTCAAACCGTTTAAAATGGGAAAAAATAGGTCTTTCATTTCGAAATCTTTCTCCGACTCACATTACTACTCAGATTTTAGTTAGCCCCTGCTGTGAAATATTAGTTAACATCTTTTTATAATGCTTTGATACGCCCATTGTTCACTTCATAATAAAATCTTGTTATCGCTTTAGATAAACCTCATCGTTGGAACAATATTATGCAGGTAGGCTAAATAAATAATTGATTAATTTTGCACACAGATGCTCGCTAGTGAGGGATCGTCTTCGTGATAGTGACGCGCTGTGATGAGTATACATGAGAAGAATAGGGAGTGGGATGTTGGAAGGGAGGGGGGAGGGGGTGGGGAAGAGGTGTAGAGACCTACGTACAATTGAGTAGATGGCAATCAACCGCGCAGAGAGTGTGACTGGCGCCTCATTTGCTATGGAGCCTTCTTTAATCGCGCCCGCGAGAGGGAGAGAGAGAGAGAGAGAGTGAGGGGAGAGAGAGAAATGTAAGAAAGACAACATCTGCTTAATATCTCGACATCTGGTCTTGTGTAGTTACTCATTAAAACCAATTGAATAACCCCCTCGGCGAGTGAGTGGTTCTCTTTCAACTCGAGAAATAGGAGAATAAGTGTTCTTGTGAAAATACAAAATCATATTATTAATTACGTTAAATGAGGAGTGAGTATTCAAGGATAATGTGATCATTAAAAACTCCTGGCTCCTACAGAAATTAGCATAATTTCTTTGTACTCTTGACTTGGAAAGTGATTACCTTTTACCCCTAGCCAAAACTTTATCGACTTAATTCCTGCGAGCATCGTTACCATTTTGCATAATTTTATGGTAGGTCAACTTTTATTAGCCAGAGAGAGAGTATGATATCGGTTTAATTTAACTACCTAAGTTGCCGGTTTATATACCTTTTGCCGTATGAGTATACGCTGCCCAGGATGCACCACGTGGAGGTGAGTCCATCTCACACCCCTAGAATTCAAAGGCATTTTGTTATTTGCCTATTTAAAATGCCCATTTTAAAATTGCCCATGCCGCACAATGTGCTACTCTGACAAACGGGAGGGGGAATATTTCTTGAGGGAAAATAGTTTCATAAAGGTCAAAGAGCTTTGATCCACAGAACGCAAGGTTCTACCTATTTCTCATCTTAAATGGGATTACTATTTGCCATTACTTTTGAATTATTACTATTTATAGGATACCTACAAATAAATCCGATGTCCAAGTTGAGAATTGCGTGCTGATAAGAGGTGTTCCTACCGCATTTGTCTTTTAAAAAACCCCAAATTAAAAAGAAATTGAGCAACAAGTCCTTGTGAGTCTTTGCTTTGCTTGGAAACATTGATTCTGTCGATAAGGCGTTACCGTCTTTTCCACCGATATTCTTATTCAGATGTAGCTTTGTACTCCAATTTTCCATCCACATTTCAATGAGGTGGGATTTAAGTCGACAAAATTGACCCCCCCCCC
>UZAE01001072.1:0-15412 GCA_900617975.1 Rodentolepis nana | reverse complement strand
TAAAAAATGTACTTGGAAGCAAAAATAAATAAACTAATTACGTGGTCAATTTGTGTTTACTTTAGTGAAGCAATGCTTGGCTGTTAAATTGTATATGCTCGATTAAAATTTATATGATTATGTGTAATACCGATGAGACCTGGTTTTCGAATTCTTATTTGCTGACTAAAACGTTGTGATTTAGAGAGTTGTGCTCATTAGAGTAGAGATGAAATGAAAGAAAAATTTGACTTTGAACAAGGCTAGAACTTGCAAAAGGATAACTGACCCAGAGGTAGTGAGTGTAGTACACTTGGAGGGTCACACCCCATCATTCTTATCTTCAATGACAACAAAGATGGTATTGAAAAAGTAATCAAGTATTTTTGTCGGTGGTATTCGTTAGTATTTGGCATAAATTTTACTTTATTTCTACAGCTAAGCTGGGAAATTTGCTAATTAATATGAAAATGAACAGGTTTAAATAAATCTCATTTGAGTGCTTTGGATACATTTTCTATTCAAGGGCTAAAAATTGACAATTTTTTCTCTTTGAGAAAAGAGCAAGGCTGTGACAAAGGGACTCAATTCCATCCTTCAAGTTTTTTCCAGAGCAACTACTCACTGATTGAAAGAAAAATTAAGGGCAATTGAGGTCATATTTGTCCAAGGTGAGCCTATTTTAAATTTCAAATACAACACACGACGAAAGTTCCAAGTAGTAGACAATAATTCGTCTAAATGAAATAAATTTCGCGAATATTTATTTATTTATTTCAAATGGCAAGAATTACGTTAGTTATCATTAGCCCTTTAGGCGACTTCTGATTTCATAGAGAGGAGGAGGAACATCGAAGTGAGGAAAATTCATTAGGAGGAAGGGAAGAGTGATTCACAGATATAAAAGAGACAGACAGATACAAAGGTAGAGAAAAAGGTAAGATAAGTACTGTGGAAGAGGTGGAATAGAACAAATAGTCGGGTCATAGTAGTTTGAAGTGAAAAGTCAACTGCCGATCAATAGACTTTTTGTCGTATGAGTATACGTTGCCAAGGGTGCACCACGTGGAGGTAAGTCTATCGCGAATATTATCCGTTAAATCATTTTAGTGATGATTATTTGTCGAACGTGGTTGCCTACTTTCAGTGTCAATGAAATTTTCAATTCCATAGGATTGTGTTTTTCCTTTGGCGACCTCCGAATTTAACAATTTTTCAAATCAAATTTAGTGGCACTTTCTATAAATAAGCGAGTTACTCTCTCAGTGTGCACTGTAGACTAAAATAGACTTACGAAATAGGGAAGAAATTTAATGCGTGTGAGTTTGCTTGAAAGTCATTTCAAAGATCCTAATATTTCACCCTTTTCTGCGTTTTTAAGTTTTTTTGAATAAACCTTCAGGGAGATCATTGAGAAAGAATAAAAGGAGATCAACAAAAGAGGAAGGAGCACAATGACCTATCGGGACGGAATTAAAAGATGTTTAAACGATTTTGAGTGTGGTGGATTAAAATCTAAGACTAAGAGCAAATTTAAAGAAGTATTTGTTCATTTTCAATACTACTTTATGAAAGGGTAAACAATTTCAGTGAAAATAAACATCCTTATCGACAAATATTAATAGAGAGAGAGACAAAGGTATCTGAAAATAAACTAAAACAATAGATTGAATATCAACTGTTTCAAAGTTTTAAATTCTTACAAAGTATATACGATTGGGAAAAGCCATCTACTATATATAAATTTTGGCAGTAGTTCATTGCTAATCCATGTCCTTTGGGGAGGTTTTTAAAAGGTAAATGATATTTCAAATCCTCTCACCCCTCCCCCCTGAGTGGGAATGAAAAGATGCTGGAGATTCACAAAAATGTAGAAATCGATCTGTAAGACAGATATGATAGTCTGTTTGAAATACAATTCAACACAAATTTAAATTTGCTTAAGTTCTGCAAGTCACTGATGTGAAGAAACGATCTGGCTTTCTGTTTGCTGGCTGCAATCATAACAGCCACTACCTTTAAATAATTCTTTACGTTAGAGATGAAGTGCGAATATATCTGATATCAAAAGAAATGCCAGCATTCAGACACTATTAATAAATGAATCGGCAAAGCACTTGAACTTATGGATCGAATAATCTTTCTGAGAAACGACTTAAAGGGATATTGATTACCCTCACTCTAAGGATTACGTTAATGAGATGGGACATTCTGGAACAGTTGTGGATTTGTAGAGTTAAGAAGACACGAAATGAGTTTCTAGAAAGCGATTTGAGAATAGATCATCACAAATTCCCAATGGAATATTTTGATTACACTATTTTGTGAGCCTGCAGTGTAAAAGTAATAGCATTTACTGCCACTTGTTGGGAATCTTAGTATTCTACTATAAGATCTGGTTGAGGTATTAATTTATATGCTCATTAATTGTAAAGTACTGTTTGGAGCTTAAGTCTTCAATTTTTGGTCCGAATAACACTGTCTGAGTTGGTGAATTGAACGACAAAAATTAAAGGTCATCCAGTGCATATTTTCGTAAAATAAACGTCATTCGATATACTGTGAACAATCATTAGTGTGTATCGGTATACGTTTTATTGAAAGCTAAATGGACATATGTCCTTCTTTTTAAGTGTAAACAGTCAATAAAACAAGATATTTGGTCAGTGAACAACGCCAAGTCTCTTAAAAATAAAACGCTCTGTGGTCATACATTTAAAACGTCAAATAATGGCAGTGAACGAAAGAAAATGCGGTTGACAGAATTTGGAAAGTTGAGTAGCACTCAGTAAATAGAAGACTTGAATGGATATGATGAGGGCTTGACAAGAAAGGTTAAGCAAATGGTTTACTAAGAGTAGCGAAAATCATGGCTATTTAGTAATAATTAAAGTATTGACAAACTACTATTCTTTTTTAGATCACAGATTTGGGCGTGATTTGTTGATTGCGTGCAGTCTAATATGATCTGATATTCAAATATGCTTGAAATAAATTATGATAATTAATTCTAATATGAAATTATATTAACTGTCTTGTCCCATTGAAGACTATTATGCTCACTAATTACTAACATTTCTTAATAAACTAAAATTTTTAGAAAGTTGTAAATCAACCAATTAGTCATTAGACTGTTATTTTATCAGTTAATCAAAGGAAATAGAAACAAGCAAAAACTCAACATTTTAAATGAAGCCTTCAGTTGAAGGAGCAAAGGTTTAATGCTGTGTTCGAATTGTGAGACGCGCAAATTACGGAATGCTAAAGTTAGATTCTTACAGTTGCTTACATGAAGGGTGTATTTCTGAATAGAATCAATTAAACACCGTTGTAGTTGTATATATATATATATACTTGTATATGCATTTATGCCTACTTGAGCCTTTTAAAATAGACAAATAATGGAGGAACTACCTTTTGAGTTGGAAGCGATGAGGGATATACTCACCCTAACGCACAATTGCCCTGGGGGGAGGGGAGATCGTTGCAATTTATTTTGAATGAATGCTCTCTATGAATCTTAAACTAAAGAGAATGTTAATTTTACTGATTATTTCTATAGGAGGTGACAAGCCATTATAAGATGATTGCACACAAGCAAATGCCAGTTCTTGAGGGAAAGATGGAAAAAAGGAGTGTTAGAGTAATATTCCCGCATTGTTAGCACAAAGGAATAAGAAACGGCAGAGGTTGATAACTGGAGCCAGCACATTCGCCTTTGCATTATTTCCAAATCTAAAGCATTTTTTCACGGAAATTTTTGAATTATAATTTTTGGCTGATATTGACATATTTGGCTGCGTTAATGCGTAAGCGAAATAGATTTTTTCTTTGTACATGGTGCTATGCTTTAAATATGTAAATGTAAGAAATACGCTTCCCCGTTATCATATGTGACCACCAAAAGTAAATTTCGTTTTTTTAAAGCTGCAAACATTTTAAAGTTAGTTATAAAAGTACAAGTCGCTGACAGGTAATAGCTAAATATAAAGGTGCCTCAATTCTGAATTTCTTTAGAAGTGTATTAACTTATTTGAATATTTGAAAATGTGAACATAATAATTATCCAAGCGATCGTCGAAGGTTGTTAGAATAAAGAACTTTTATCTACTAATTGAAAGATAGAAAAGAATTGACTGGTATTAATTAATTTATTTATATCAATTGGCAGGCTTGATGATAGTTAGCATTAGCCCTTTACTTGACTTCGGTCTTCACAGAGGGAGGAACATCAAAGTGAGAAAATTCGAGAAGGGAGGGTGAATAGAAGAGTGATGCACAGATGTAAAAGAGACAGATAGACGCAAAGGTAAAGAAAAATGGTAAGGTGAGTACTGTGAAAGTGATGAAATAAGACATACGATGTAGTCATTGTAGTTTGAAATCAGAAGCCAACTGTCGGTTTATAGACTTTCTTTCCATATGAGCATCGTTGCCCTGGGTGCACCACGTGAAGGTAAGTCTGTCGCTCACCAAGTAATGATTAATATTGAACCCTGGAATAATTGTGAAAATAACAGTTTATTTCAGGTGTTGTCAACGGCAAATGGAGTAAAATATAATGAGCACTTACTTTAACCACACGAATATCTTAAAATCGTAACAAATATTTTGCACTCTCTTCACATTCTACGAAATTAATCAGAATCTCACAAAATGATTTAAGTGTGTTAGATTGACTCACATTAAAAACATATTTCACATATCGAAATTTTCTCCACTTCACAGGAAACGTCGATGACAAATAGAAGGAAAGAGTTATGAAAATTTGATTAATGATGGGAAAATTTGTTCTCGGGTTGCGAAGAAAAATAAGTTCCTTTTTATAGAGCCAGTACATTCAGTAAGAGAACATGTGCAGTCACGCACAAGTCTATTTTCTCAAGCAAACAATTCCGATAACTACATAATTTCAAAGTAACTGAAGACGGATTGATTTATGCCAGTAAAGCATCTTGATTGCATCGAAAAAAAAACGTAGTGAGTGCATTAGATCCTAGAAGATTTTTTGATGGGTCAGGTGCCAGATTTGACCAAAATATGTTTGAAGCAGCATATTGGAAGAAAGGCGAATGATACAGAATCAGAACAAAAACAAAAAATGAATGATTAAAGCTTATTTCCTCATTAGTATGCAATATGAGACTAAAGTAAACTCTCCAGCAATTACATATCCACCCAGGAATTGGTGTTTTGAATCTTACTAAAAAATGAACCACATACAAACAATAAAATCGAATCCCTTTCTTAAATTTACCCAAAAGTACCTCACTCCACTTTTGTTTGACGAAAAATAGGCTTGTAATACAGGAATTTGAATAACACGGAGATTGATTGAAGTACACTTGGAAATGTTTGAGGAGAGTGAGCAAAGGATCATGAAGAGAAATTGGCCAGGGGGGAATTACCTCATTGTCCGTGGTAAAAGATTATGAAGAATGGCGCCAGCAACACTGGAGAATAGGGAGTTAATAGAGGAACTGCAAAATTTAACTTGGCCGGGGGGAGTAGAAGAAGGAGAATGGGATAAGATTGGATTATCTTTGTTTCACTTGTGAATTTGGTTGTTTTCAAGCCAAGTGACAATTCCTCCTTTACCTTTCTCTATGTCCATTACGACCCCTACGAACGTTCGTCTAATTTCTCAATCAAACTTCAGTCGTACTTCTCAAGGCAGAATAAAACAAATTAGTTCAATAAAATAGAGGCATGCGATTGTGGTTTTCTTTTATTTATTTTCTTTTGAAATCAATTTCATTGGCCAAAAATTTTGAAATTCATAATGTAAAGGTCATATTTACTTTAAACCCACTTTAAACATCTTATAACGTTAAAATTGCATCAAGACTTGAATGAATTGCCGCATCTCATTGGCAGCAAGATATATGGCACATAATTGGAAAAAATTAATCGCTATGATGAGAGTATATATATATATATATACATAATTATTTTTACCATATGAATATAGCAAAACGAATGCAAAAAATGCAGACGATAGAAATCTTTAATAATTATCTAGATTTATTGATATTTTACAATCATTTAAGAATGAGTTCAAAAAAATGTGATTTATTTCGTTGTGGAGGGATAATAAATGACAGATTTTTTGCATTTAATCTTTATACTCTGACAATTTTTCTGTTTCAATCAATTAATTCAAATACACAGGGATAATTGCAAGCTTCTTGCAATGGAAAAATCCAATTATGTGAGAATACGCTTGTCCATTAGGAAAAATTCTGCATTGAATCTGAAATTCAATTCATTCAATTCTGTTTACCTTGACCTCAGGCACCAATAAGCGACCTAAAAGCGGAATATTCTCACCATCAGGAAGTTAACTTTTAGATTTTTAAATTCGTTTAGTTAACATGTACTTAATGTACGGGAAAAATAATGAATGACCTATAGTTAATTCTTTTAGGAAAGGCAATCGTGGACTTTGGAAGACATCATGATTTATCTATTTTTAAATTCTTTTAAGCAACAAACAAGAGAAAAAATGAATTTGCGTAAATATTTTTTTAAAAATCTGTAAAATTGCAATAATGCTGTAACAGTTATAGAAAAAAAACCAACTATTTGATTTCTCTAACAAAATATATATAATTACTTTTATAATTACTTCATTGCAACTAATTCAGCCTAACTAAAGTTATTTTCAGAGAAACTTGTATTTCTAAGGGGTCCTAACCTGATTCAATGTTACCGCTCTTAATCTTTTGTCATCTTTGCGGAGGAAGTAAACGAGAGAGAGAAACAAAAATGTGGTACGAATTTGCCATTGGTGCTGGTGACGGTGCCCATTTGACCCAGATAATAAGGTGCAGCTGGTTCATCTGGTTATACTTCCGCGCTTGGAGGACATCAAAAGGCAGATTACGCGGCCCTCAATTTTTTCCACTATTTAGTGTTCGCCCGATTGGAAGAAAGCTATCATAAGTCGAGATGGATTCAAACTTACTGGAGGTATTAATGAAAATACACGACACTTCATAGTGTTTTTATAGTAGCCATTAGTAGACTCTCCTTCTATTACTGTTAAATTAAAATAACACAATGTAATTGACTGTGATATTACTAAGTGTTTTTGTTAAGATATACAATTTATTTTACCGCTTATCGATGCAGAGGTTATAATTACTTATATGGAGTATTTTTGTAAAAGAAATTGATGAATTGAAATGAAGATAGCAATGAATTAAGAATGTGCCGATCGTCATAAATTTGGACAACATCTCACGAAAGTCCAGCCCCATTAAGCGTTATTTAAGATTGATTTAATTCAAACAATCCCACGGACTTCAATTGAAAAGCTATTCAATATATGCTTTAAAAGTGTAAACTTCCCCACCTAGAGAAGTAAACATATATAAAGGACCTTGACCCTTTAACGCCCGAATTATTTTTGAAAAATGTTCCCAACTTCACTCACGCTTGTCTCACAGTAGACTAATGCCGACGCATTGAGTTAGGCGGTATTGAGTGAAGGTTAAAGACGTATTGAACATTTTTAAATGGCAACAGCACCTTCTGTTGCGAGTCAAGAACCAATGGGAACTATTTTGATAGAGAACCGTACAGTCCTGTGGGGGCGTTAAAGAATTAAACAAGTTGGAGCCGCCTTCTAATGCACGGTTAGATTTTTGTTATTTGGGACGAGCTTTAATTTATTTATATCAAATGGCAGGCGTTTCGATAGCCATCATTAACCCTTTAGCTGACTTTAGGCTCCACAGAGAGGAAGGAAATTCAAAGTGAATAAAAGTCAAGAGAGGGGGGAGTGGAGGAACAGAAGAGTGTTTCAAAGATGTAGAAAAGACAGACACAAGGATAGAAACAGGTGAGATGAGTACTGTGAAAGGTGTGGAATATGACATACAGGGGGGGGGGTGATAGTAGTTTGAAGTCAGAAGTCAACTGCCAATTAATAGACTTTTTTGTCGTATGAGTATACGTTGCCCAGGGTGCACCATGTAGAGGCAAGTCCATCACACACCCAGAGTTGAGCTTTAATAACTTTTTAGGAAGTACCATTTAGGTAAGCTGAAATGTATTTTAACTTTATTTCTTCATGTGAGAAGAGGATAATAAAGTTTTCGAATAGTCAAAATGTTGTCGGAAAAAACCGCTTAGATTCTAAATATGAATTTTCTCTGCAGAAACCCACTAGAATGGAGTATATCACGGTAGAAACTTCGTCCCATAAGTTTCTTGACACGGACAATAATTTTATTCCAATATATTTGACAAATAACAAATGAATTGTCATCATGGTACTGTATCTTGAGTATTTAACTAAAATAAAATTTCATTGTCATAATGGAATTGAATGGTTGAAGCTATTTCTTATTGTATAATTGTTGAAAATATTGTACTTTTTCATAACCCTGTCATTGGATGAAATTTTATCGATTGCTTATTAATCTAATGACAGTTGAATTCAGTGGATGATGTTGTGCTAGCATAATCATAATCTAACGTGATCACAAACAGTGGACCATTTTAAGAACATTTGTCTTTCAATTAATAGTACAACTAGCTCATAGGCAGAAGCAAATGTAGATTATGAAAGAGAGCGGGAAGAGGAGTGTAATGCGTTGAGGAATTGTGGATGCCAATCTCGCTTCTCCAATGGCGCTAACGTCAACTGTCCTTCTCTTAAACGCCTACCTTTTTATCACGATAATCGGACGCATATGCGCACTAGTGGCAGTGGGCACTATGATACGAAATTAACAATTTTGCATTTCTAATTTGCCAAAATATTTTTAATTCAAGAATTCCTTTTCCGCAACATAAAGTCCCCGTAATATCAAGCACTCGCACTCTAATCAATCGGCAAGTAATGACACCAACAGATCCGCTGAGAAAAATTTTCCATTTTGTTTACTGATCACTTAAAACAGTGCATATTCATTTCTCCCAATAAAAAACTTCCTATCCTATCTATTCTTTCTAACTGCTCTCCTTTTCCTTCTTTATGTAACCAGCATTTCATCTGATTTCACTTAATTACAAATTATTTTACTTTTCATTTAGTGCGATCGAAGTCGTGAGTTATTCTTCTTATAATAAATTGGGAAAAATCTTGCAATTTTTTCATGTTAAAATATTCAAAGACATTATGGTTGGATGTTTAGAAGTCATGAACTTAGCCTCTGTGAAGAGCTTTTGATGAAGCTCATGGTAAGAGATAGAGTTATCGTCTCTTCAGATATGGAGTTGAAATCCTTGTAAAGGAAAAGTAAATATCTTATGATTCGTTGAGATGATCTTAGATAAATAGACCTTCCTCTCTGCATATTTCCACACCAGATATGCATTAAAGTTGTAAATAAATAAATGCAAAAATCTAAAACATAACTACGTAAAGGTTGAATGCATCGGCAAATATAAAACGGTAGAAAGATTTATGAAGTTACTTCAACTTATAACGCATTAAGGCTTACTTATAGTGTATTAAAGAATGTTTCGAGATTAAATGTCGATTCTAAAATGTTTGATATTGCTTGTGCAAATATTGTGTATATATAATTTTGTGTATAATATAATTGTTTGTGTGCCATAAATTAAAACTTTTCTAACCAATTCTACAACCCATGTAAAACGAATATTTTGAATTGTTCAAAATCGAAAAAAGTGGATGCCAATACATCCCTACACAACATCTGGGTTAACGTAAACAACTGGTAAGTACTAAGACGAATTTCCCCATTTCCGCTCTCCATAAGCTAGAAGAGTGAGCTGATTCAAAATGAAAAAGACTTCGATGTACAATATTGTTCCCGCTGCTGACAGAGCCTTTAAGTCAAGAATATCCCTTGGAAACGTGTCAGAAGGAGCGTTCCTGATACTAAATTGGGAGAGGAAAATTTTGAACAGACCACTTCTGAGTGTTAAGAAGAATTGAAGGCTGACAACACTTTGACCACTCTGAATCTCTCGCCAAAACTGCCGGTTATTTAGACATCATGATTAGACCATTTAATTGAATTAAAGCAAACTTAGGAGTGATAAAGGGACTATTTTTACTGATCCTTGTAATCTAATTTCCAAGCTGTTTTCACTTTCTCATATGGTGTGTTGTTCAATTTACGCATTTGCTATTTGAGTATTGCCGTTTTGACAAAATATTGATAATGTTTTAGATGTTATTAATTCAGAGAATTTTATCCTTACTTTTCAATTTCACTTTTCTTATCACCTTTAGTAATCAAAATATACTTAGTAAAGTATCTTTGAATTTAAATAGGATTGATTAATTACCAACCAATAGTGAAAGCACACACATCGCATTTTCAATTTGAAGAATAGATTTCTATCAAGTGTCAGAATGACAATATTGAGCGATAGGTTTTTATTTTATTCCTTCCTATAGCCGTTGATTTTGAGTGAGTAGTCATTGTATACTTCTAATAATAAAAAAAATAATAAAGGTGAATGAAGAAAAATCATACATTTTCAAATATTTGGGCCAAAAAATTAGTTCATCAAAATATTGAGGTTTAGAAAATTTAACAATTTTAAAAATAAATCAGGTGTTTAGGATAGAGTGTATTACTCATCCTCGTGAAACTTTTAATCTTGAATAATTTTGAGGAGTAACAGACAACTCTGTTGCTAATGGTCATGGCAATGAAAAATTACATTTCATTTGACCGAAAAAATAGCGTTTAGAAATGACAAGTGGCATTTATCAGTCGCCAAGAATTTATAAATGAGGCAGCTGATTTTTTATTTTTTTCCTAGTCATAGAAGAAAAAGGCTGATATGAGTAGTGAGAGATTTGGATGGCCAAGTTAATAATTTGAAAACACCAATCAAGAGCATAGAGTACTTTGGATGAAACAGGGAAGTAGAGGAAGATTAGGACATATTAGGTAATGGGTTAGGGATTACAATAAGACTGTCTCAAGGTCTGACAGCACTATTAGTACCCTTAGATAAAAGCTTGATTAGTGTTATTTTAAAATAACGTAAATTATTAATAAAAGAAGACATTAATAGAAAATTCTCATTACTGATGACTAATTTCGTCAACGGGGATCTAAATGTCATGCCAACGTTTTTTTCTATAATCAATACTACTAAAAATTTACATGATCTCGCTCATGTCAAGGCTGCACTATGGAAGTGAATCTTACTGCTCTGCAAACTCTACGAAAGCAAAATTTGGCAAGTTTATCAAACACGTCTGACAACTTTATTCATCATGAAATGCAAATGTCAGAGGAGGTATTGTTACCATATTGTTGCTGCTCATCATTGCTGTAGAGTGATTCCCTTGGGGATAATTGACAAAAAGATATGAACTGATGGATATAGGAGAGAAAAAATATAAATTTTTGTTTCTGGTGGAACTGATTGAAAATGATAAACGAGCCAGGAAATTAAGCACCATTAGTTAATACTCAAATAATTCAACAAATATGTGTAAGAATTGAGTTGAGTATTTCCCTTAATTAAAAATATTCCGTCTTTCAGGTATCTCTACAAGGAGGCCAGAGTAGAGTAAAGAGGCCTGCATGGATAGGCCAGAACAATTAAACAGCTGTTTGTCGTTACAATAGTGCGATGTTTCTCAATTTCATTGTGAGGGTAAATGTGGAAAGCGGAAAGATAGGACATAACAGAAATCTTCTGGTGATCAACAAGTTTCACAATTTAACAGATCAGCATCTAAATTCACTTACAACTTTGCAGAAATAAATATATGACAGTGGGAGCTGTAGATGTCAATAAAATTATTTAACAGACAGCCTGTTTCTTTGCATTGTTTTTTTTCAATTCTGCAAAGTTTAACTTTATCGACATCAGCACTTTTGAATATTTAATGCAACTCATTTAGGGCTTTAATTTTATTTCCGTTTCTCATTTTATGTCAATTTATGTTGTCGGGCTGAAATTGTATGGGCCTTTCCTAATATGACTAGTTAAGGTTCCTTTTAAGGATTTTTAGACATGTGCTGATTTTAAAAGTCTTTCAAAGTATTTATTTTATTCCTTGCAGTATAATAAAATTCAAAAAAACTTTTGACACTGAAAGGTATATGTTTGTATATGGAAGTAGGGCATTTATTTTGAAAAAAATGAGGGAAAATTGACATTTAAAAGTAATTGCCCCCATTTGGCTGAGAACTTTCACATTTAGGAGAAGCCACACTAAGAATTGCCACCTCTATCAATATCTAAAGATTACGAAGGAGAGATGGAATTCAACACTACGAACCCGAAGTTAATTTCTTAAAAGTGGGGTGTGCGATAGACTTACCTCCACGTGGTGCACCCTGGGCAACGTATACTCATACGGCAAAAAGTCTATTAACCGGCAGTTGACTTCTGACTTCAAAATACCATGGCACGACTGCTTGTCATATTCGACCGCTTCCACAGTACTCATCTTACCCTTTTCTCTGCCTTTGTGTCTGTCTGCCTCTTTTACATCTGTGAATCGCTCTTCTGTTCCCCGCCCCTCGACTTTCTGCTACTTTGATGAACCTTCCCTCTGTGAAGCCCGAAGTCAATTAAAGGGCTAATGATAGCCGTCAAAACGCCTGCCATTTGAAATAAATAATAAATAAATTTCTTAAAAGTAAATCTTGCCTGAAAAAGTTTGCCACTGCATATCCCACAACTGTCATCACTCAGCCTATTGTGCATGTGCATTCACGGAAAACGCTCTAGTTACATGGTGCTAGCTTATAGTTTTAAGGAGTTTGCCTTTGGTTCCAACTCATAAGAAACGAATGAATGAAATCATAATGAAACTGAATATGCTATTTTCAATGTTACTGGATTTCAATTAATAAAGTAAGTGGGTAAGCAATCCTTTCACGCTCTTGAAATATCTATATTGCTACTGTTAATTGATCAAATCGCAAACAATTAGCTAAGGATTCTGACCTTTATCGCAGCGTGGGTAACTATATACACACACTGGTTGTTTCAAACGTCATATACATTTCACCAACTAACAAGCTCTGCAGATGCACCTACTGTTGTTTGGATTGCATTTCTACGATATTTACCTTAAAAAATCTCCCATATGATGGGCTAACCATGAATTAGATTCACTTAACGGTTGCCAAAAAATATTATCTGATGAAAAAAATTTCGAGGATTAGAGCTAACATTAGGCTTCAATTAGATAAAACATATAACTCTTTTTCAATTTTGAATAGAGATTTTAATGAAAAAATGACTAATCACAGAAATCGATGCATTTATTGCAAATATTAAAACCCTTCAATTTTGGTCAGCATGAGGGTTCTTGTTTACAGGACCAAAGCATTGCAGGACCGAGAAAGAAGAATTCAAATGAACTTTAATGATAAATAACTATAATTAGGAGAAGTTGAACAAACTTCTATGACAATCAGAGTACTGGCGCCTTCGTAGTACTTTAAAAATATTTTTTACTAAAGTTCCTCGCATCATTTGATAATTTTGCATTTTACAGTGTGCATTTTTCTGCAATTAATTGATGACACCGTCAATCATAATTGACCAAAGTATCGAGCCAGCCGTTACAAGTCAAGCTCCAGAATATGAGGAGAACAAGAGAATTAACAAATAGCGTGTGTAGAGAAATTATTTACCCTTCTAATCCACAATTGCACTATATGCATTAATAAAAGTAAATGAAGAAATCGCTTATCCCTACGAGTCTGGAAGTCAGAAGGTTGGTGAATAATTCTTCAGCAAAAGTTTATTTAAATCAAATGGCAGGAGTTTTGAGAGTTATCACTAGCCCTTTATTTGACTTCAGGCTTCACAGAGAGGAAAAAACATAGGAGGGAAAAAGTCGAGAGGGGGGATGGAGGAACAGAAGTGTGTTTCAAATATGTAAAAGAGACAGACACAAAGGTAGAAAAACGGTAAGGTGAGTACTGTGGAAGTAGTCGAATATGACATACATTCGGGTCATGATTGTTTGATGTGAGAAGTCAACTTCCGGTAAATAGACTTTTTTTGCCGTATGAGTATACATTGCTCCGGGTGAACCACATGGAGGTAAGTCTATCACGCACCCCTCTTCAACAAAGGTAACAGTGCTTGAAATGACAAACTTAACGGTGCCTAAATCTAGCAAACTTACTTGAATAAAATTTAAATAACCATGGCCTGCATCAATCTAGCTTAAATTTCGATTCGAGTTTTTTGAAATCTAATGAAACCATTGTTATAACTATCACATACTTAGGAAGGTTTAAAAGAAATTAATTAGAGTAAAGTCTGAACTTGCAGTACATAGTTTTGTTTTCATCTTTTTTAGCGCGTCGGAAACAAACGTTTTAAGACAAATATTAATCATATGTGGATATCTATTTTTATTTAAACTTTTTTCCAATGGACCCACATTTTAGAGAAAATATCATCCATGCTAAGATGCACACTCTACATTCTAAATGCTATTGGTTTCTACAAATGATTTATTTGATCAGAAATAGAAAAAAAACGATTATTAGTTTAGGAAGCCAACTTAATAATCTTTAAATAGTGTTGCCTAATGGTGGAGAGGAATTATTGCCGATCAGAATTTTGCAAGTAAGTAAAAGAGTGTATGAATGCGCAGAAGTGATCGTTGAATTTCTAACAAAAAATATCGTGCATCCCCAGTGGACAGTTTTATCCCACCCTGCTTCTCTAAAACAGAGAGCACTCCTCCTCCTCCTCCTGCTAGTTGTTCAGGCAGTGAAAAACCCGCATTAAGTGCTGCGGAAGGTAAGTCATACGAACCAAACGCGTAGAATGGTGGTGGGCAGAAAGAATGGACGGATCGAACTCAGTCGGGAAAGGAGACACTTCTTTCAAGTAGCTTTGGATGTGAGCGAGGACACGTTCTTTCTTCCTCTTCGTGACTTGAAACTTTTTGCAATCCTCTCTGCTAACTCATTTACGAACTGCTTTACTTTGCTCACAAGCATTTTGCTGATGCTTTAGTTTGCAAGTTTCCTCATTGTTTCTCCTCGAAAATTACCATTTGCGATTCTACTGAATTAGAATATACACCATATTTCTCTATATATTATAATTTGATCAAAATTAATTTTTTTAGTAGTCAGCAACTTTTCTATAGGCTGGATTTAATATGAAAACTCACTCATACAGAGTTAATTTGTAATTAAAACAAAATTAAGTGAGTGGCGGAAGGTCAAAGTTTCTTAATTTTACTGAACGACGTGGTGCTCTGTAAATTCTCTTTACAGTATTTAAGAATTCGATAGTTTAGATATATTGGTAACTAGTTATGAATGCAAAAAAGATTTACAAATATCAATAAATTGGTACACAACCTAATATTCGCTATCTGAATCTTTAATTTCTTTATAGATAAGCGATGTGATGTGTTAAAAGACAGGCTTAACTAATCGTGAGTTTGTTTACACCTCAATGCACATAAGTAGACATGGAGCCTGGGTAGCTG
>UZAE01001071.1:0-15418 GCA_900617975.1 Rodentolepis nana | reverse complement strand
TGAAACACTATTCTGTTCCCCCCCCCCTCGACTTTTTTCACTTTGATGTTCCTCCTCCCCTCTGTGAAGCCTGAAGTCAACTAAAGGGCTAATGATAACCATTAAAACGCCTGCCATCTGATATAAATAAATAAACATCCACATGAGAAAAAATTGAGTGGTGTGAGGTCTGGTGAACGGGGAGGGATATTAAACAAAACCTCTTTGTCCAATCCACCTATTTGTCAATACCTCATCAAGGAAAGACCTAACACCGTGATGGTAATTTGGGGGTTCCCCATCTTGCTGAAAATACAACTCTATATCTTCAAATTCTTTCCTAATGCTTGACACGATAGACTGCTGCAGAATAATGAAATAATATTAATAATAAACGCTATATTTACAATTATGTTAGGTGTGCATATATTAGCTTGAGACGCCATGTATATATGCGCTCAAATCGATTCAGATATGGTTGTAATTTTTAACACTGAATTACATAATAATTATTTCCACAAGCATTGAACTGTGAGTCCGGAGCATACCTGACAGTTAATTGTCTCCTCTTAAAACGGTAAATATAAGTGCAAGGACAAAGGGTGTAAATTATGGTTTAAGAAAAATCAATAGTTGGTCTCGTTTTGGAGTCATTTAGGGAGATTTCCTGAATAAGCATGCTATGATGACAAAGCTTACTGCGTCAATTTCCGCATACTTGTAGACTAACTAAATCATGACTAGCAGAATCATTGTCTGAAAGAATAATGTATTTTTTTGAGAGGACATTTGAGATGATATAAATTTATAGTATTTGGAGATATAGAAAGGTCAATGGGGCAAATGCTCTAGCCCTTATTTATTGAGCTGTTTCGAATTCAGGCAATAGATCCACTTACCTCATTTGCAAACTTTAAGGCGTCTTGCCGGTTTTTTTCGCAAAATACCGAAAAATTACATTGTCTGCTTTCAAGCTCATATATGTTGACTCTGATGATGAAAACCCACACAAGCATTAATTAGCACAAGAAGAAGGTGATGAGCCTTCTCTTCCCTAACAAGATGCTATCTTCTCATATTAAAGTGATATCTAATTCACCACCTCATTCCCCCCCCCCCCCCACCTCCTCCTCCTCCTACATTTGGCATTGATTGACGTTCCCCGCTAAGTTCCACGAGGCATTGTTTGCTTTCGCCTCAAATTCGAAAGGAGAGAAATAAGCGTGGAAAGAGGGGGGGGCGAGGGGACGAGGGAGAGAGGGAGCCAGAGTTTCATTAGAAGGTCGACTTTCCCCAGATGTGTTTTGCTGATTTTAGCTGAGATAATGGAACTACTTTCGGAAACAGGAGTGAAAAAAAATAAGATAAGGAAGAAATCTCCCTCGAGTTTCACATACCCGGGGTATTTTAACATCGAGGAAAAAAATAGGTGGTCTCGATTGCTAATTAACCCTATCTGCATTCGGGGGTTGTGGGGGGAGGTGGGTTGGGGATTTGAGAATGAGGAAAGCGTTTCCGCGTTGAGAAAGAAGTGAATGCAATTTGCCTCATTAAGAGAGATTAGCTCGTGGTGTGTTTTATGTGACTTAATACATGTCTTCGTTGTTGCAAAAAAAGAAATTGGCACAAAATTGCAATTTCAGGGAATTTTAACATCCTTTTACTTTAAGTTGAGAATGCAGTATGAAAGCGATCGGCAGCAAGGGGAAATTCGAATCGAATTGTTCTATCTTATTTTTCTCAACTCACTCTATTTATCATATGATTCTGTCTTTTTTTGTTATTTTATTACCCTGCTCTAATTTTGTCTGCAATCTGTTCCGCCACGTGTTTATGAGGTCATAGCTTCTGGTAGGGAGCTGCATTCGAAATATTGTCAAATTTTTTGTGTGTGTTCAGATCATAAAGTGATAAGAAGCCAACAAAAACACTATGCTACAAATAGCAATGCGACTGTGCAAATACGCATTCATTTTAGTCATTCGAGGTCAATTAGCGCAAAAAATCGATAATCACAGAAGTGTCAGCTTTGATCGAGATGGAAGCAAAATTGTCCAAAATTGTCATGTTAAGGTTAGTTAAAAAAGTTCCACGATTCAGTCAAACTTTGGATTAATCAACATTTGGAGTACGCTGTTGATAATATGCCCGAGTATGGAGTCAGAGATAGTGTTATTGGCGGGAATTTATACCATACTCCATGAAAGGAGTAAACAACTAAACTAATTAAGCCTGGACAATGGTTAGTCACTCTCAGAGGACTCAACAAAGCTGCCCTCTGCTCCAGAAAAGCGTCGAGAAATGCATTTCTATTTAGACTTAGAATTTAGGCTTGATTAGTGTTCCTAAATAAGCCAAGTATAATATGTTCCTTTATTAACGTACTAACTTTACAGCATTTCTCTAAACACTTTTCCAATTGCTTTAGCAGAAATGAAAGCAAATACCCAAAAGTACATTTATAATTAGGAGTGAAACTCAGCAAACACCCTTGGCCTCGGTTTGTTTAAATTTCCTGTTTGTTCAAACGACTTCTTTTCTTACTTGGCGGTATTACCAACAATAGCAATTAACGTTTCGCCTACATCAGGGCGTATGATAGACAATTATTTCGCGAGATCGCGCCGCCTTTTGGAGAGCGAGATGTATTCCATACTGCAAATTTGAATTGACTGACTCTCGCCTTTTCTACCACAGTAATGAAAATGCTCTCAAAGTGGATATCGATGAAGGAAAGAAAGAGAAGAGAAGAAAAGGGAGACAAAATTTAGATTGAGGAATTGTCTTGTTAGAAAGGCAAAACAATTTTCAAATTAAATGAACACTCTCGAATGTGGTGAGGCATGGAGATAAATTAGAACAAAGAAATATGCCTTTCTTCGACCATATTCTCCATAGCAATACATTTCTTATCGACCTATATGACTCTATGACTCAATCCCCTTTCTCTCTGACTTGTTCAAATGACTTCATCGATTCTCCTTTTCCTTCTCACCCAAATGAATAGCTTCGCGCATGCTCGACTTGCCTATGTGATCCATTGCTATCATGTCCATATGGCTACTCTCTTGTCATTTATTTGCTCTCCTCATCTGACTATCTTATCCTCACTATCCTCCTCGCAGGTTTAATTAGCACATTGTGTCCGTCAGAACGTTTTTGTGTTCTATTCTTTGCGTGTGTGTGTGTGTGTGTGTGTGGAATATTTGTTTGCGTTGCGGCCTTCTACCTAGAGTATTAGCTTCTTACTTCCTGCCCTAGGATCGAGTTCGATGAAAATTCTCAGTTCCGTGATTGAAATTCCCCTCCCCCTTCCCCTCCCCCCGCTCTCCACCCAACTTTGCTCTTACTTTCACTAAGTAAAGTATTTCAGACTGACTGTATAGGAAAAATGCAGTGAAAGAACTTGGAGCCATTTATGTTAGAACTGAATGTTTTTCCCTTCGTACAATTGTGCCGAAGAGGAGGGTAATTGAGGTGTTTTATTTGATGAAATGAATGCTTAATAAAACGAATAAGCTCTAAAGCCAATTTAGTCTCGCATTTATATCTGCACTTATTGGTTCTCCAAGCAAACTTAATACCTTACTGATTCAAAATCTCACCCCCAACCCCTCTATTTAAGTACCTACCTCTTAAAGTCAGTCTCTGGAAGAAATGGGAGACATTTAATGGGCTTAGCAAAGTGACTTAAGATTTTGGATCAGCCTGCTAAACTTACGTGAGGCCACTTATTAACTTTGTGCTCCACGCTCGACTGGCAGACAATAAAACCGTCAGTCACCCCCCCCCCCCCCAACCCCTTCTTCCATACACACACCCCACCACCACCCCCATCTTAAGGAAGTGTCGAAAGTTTACCAAATTTTAAATCCATCTTTATATAACCGCTCTTACCTGTGACCAAATCATATTAAGAGCAATATTGAATCTAGCCAGAGTAACAGAATACTCACAAGCCATTGAATCTTGTTTTGTCTTTTTAATTGACTAAAACGTAAATGTGGAAAATTCTATTTGCTGGAAGCCTGTGCAATCAGCTGAATTATTAAACCACCCGCCGTTTATTACACTACTGTACCACAATGGCAAAATTTTGCCAGAATCTTGGGACAACAATGGCAGTTGCATTTCGGGGGGAATTGGAGAGGAATTTTTTGTGTCTTCAACAAAAAAAAGAAACATAGTGGAAAGTATTTTCGCTTCCCAAGGACAAACCTGTGGATAGACGGCAGTCTTCAGTTGACACCAACGAAGAAGTGCGTTTTTCATCTCCAAAGGCGACTCTGAGTCGAGTTGACGAATGAAAGGCAGTCGTGCCAACTGTAAAAGTAATAAAAAAGCGCATTTTTCGTGCAAGACTTCAACAAAATGCGGTCTTGCATATTCGTAAAATTCTAAATGGGGGAAATTTTATTATTCGAAAATTAAACCGAGTAAACTCTTAATTATTTTCATTATTAAATACCGTTGAACCGATTTAAAGTAGTTTAAGCTATCTTCTACTCATCTCTGTCACCATGGCTTAATGAAGATAAAACTCAGTCAGTGAGACTCTGACAAACAAGGGATTAGAACTCATTCTTGGAAAGCGGGAATCAAGTAGAGTAACATCAGTTTATGAACATTTGGACTTTAAATCCATCAAGAATTCAGACTACTAACTTCTAACCGAATTGCAGGTGTCTTTTCTGAACGCTTCTCTTTCTACGCAGCAGCGGGACATAATAGATCCGCGTTTGAAGGAGGAATGGAGGCCATTAGGATAGCACTATGCCAATTATGTTGCCTGGATACGAAATTTACCAAAGCGGTGATACTTTCGGACTCACAGTCAGCAATAGACTCAATTGGAAACAGAGAGACACCCAAAACAGCCGAGATAAAGGAATGTAGAAAACTCTATCAGCTGGTGAGAGAGAAAAACAAAACAGTGGTCCTACAATGGATTCCTGGTCACTGTGGCATTAAAGGCAATGAGCTTACTGACACACTTGCTAAGAAGGGGACAACGATTTTGCAATGCATGGACCGACTGATGTCTTTCCACACAATGAAGGCCTTAATCAGAAGAGAATTCAAGACCTTAAGGTGCATCGAACTTAAAGCTCGAACAAAGGAGAAACAGTGGACAGTGGCACTCTCCGACATACCCGACTGGCCAAGAATCGAAGTCGTTGCTGTGTTTAGACTACGTACCGGACACGATTGCTTGGCAAAACACCTTCACAGATTAGGAGTATACACTCAACCCACATGCCTTCTATGTAACCTACAGGAGGAAATGGAGAAGACCCACCTGATTCGGTGTCCAGCCCTAAAGACAAGGACGAAAAGCCAGAGGTACTGGGAAGCAAGAAGACGGCTAATGAACAGTTATTAATTAACTGCTATAAATGTAACCCCCCCCCCACACTTGGGGGAAGCTGAAGTCAAAGTTTAAGGGCTAATGATAGAATGAACTGCTATTAATTAACTGCTATATATGCACCCCCCACCCCTGGGTGTAATGAACTGCTATTAGTTAACTGCTATATATGTACCCCCCACACTTGGGGGAAGCTGAAGTCAAAGTTTAAGGGCTAATGATAAATATCATAAAGCCAGCCATTTGAAATAATAACATCAGTTTATGAACATTTGGACTTTAAATCCCTCAAGAATTCAGACTACTAATTTCTAACCGAATTAAAATTTTAAATGACATTATTTGATTCTATTGATTTTCAAGCTATTTCATTAATTTACGATTCAATGATTTCCTTTCTTGAATCCTGCACCATGATTAAAGCTTTCGTACCATTTAATTCCCATGAACAGTTATGCTATGAGATACATTGAGAATAGGTAACTAACCCCACTTATGTGTTTCAGACATGTCAAGTTCTCGGTGCACCAAGAAGTTCAGAAATTGATTATGCGCTTACAAAGGTGGCGGTTAATCGCAGACGGAGTATAAGTCGAGGTAGAGGCAAAGACTGTCCGGAGTTTTGTTTCAAAATTTATGATCACATATCCTCTAATCTAAGATAGTGAATGACCCGTGCAATTACAATTTAATTCACAATGCCTATAACACCCTCAAAACATCAACTTGCTGGAAATGTTCCCACAAGCAGACAAGTTGACAAATAAAATGTTTCCTTCAAGTGTCTCTCTAACTGATATGATTACCCAGTAAAACGACCATTGTAATAATTAATGTGTTAAAAGAAAACGAGCAAATGCTTAAGTATGAAGGAAAAGAAATGTATAACTTATGATATGGGAAGAAATTGGCTATTCTAGCCAATGCATTTTCGATATTATTTTCTCAAACTATAACATGTCACGTGGTCATGTGCAAATTTTAAAAATAATAGACTAACAATTGCAAGCTTAATTTTTCCTGAATGAAGATCTGAAAACATAGTGTTACTACCTAATCATTGGTATTTTACTGGTTCGGAATAGTGGGGAACACCTACTATGACGATCGATTCGGTGATGTTGAATCGGGCCTGCCTCAAAGAACATCCAACGTGTAGAATGAGTGAACGAACTTATTGATTAGTTGAGTTTTTCAAACAAACTGGATCGTTTAAGGTGCTTCACTTTCAAAGTCTTTGGGTCTATTGCTGATGTGAAATATAAACGTTGTATAATTTACTGATTGGTGTTGATCTACACTACTCAAGGAATCTTTCTCACTTCAATCAACGCCAATTTTTTGGCACTTTGTTTTTTTTTGGTGTGCGTCAAAAAAGGAAACTTTTAAAAGTGGACAATTCATAATTGCGAGTTTAATTAAGCATATATTTACAGCAAGACGTTCATATCATAAAATGATAGAAAAAAAGAAACGGTTCAGCTGAATTTAAGTAGATAATAAGAGATTTTCCGATTTAGCCGAATACTCATTAAATGCCCAGTTCTTACATTCAGATTTCATACTTCATCTTCCCTTATTACCGATCGCAATTTTATTCACCATCTCCCATTTTTATTGATCGACATTATGATTAAATCGTCAGTATTGATAATTCGAATAATTTCCTCTTCCTGAGGGGTCAAAATAGGAGCATCCTAAATCCTAAGCAAATTGTATTAACCTTGACATGACAGGGTTCACTCTTATTGAGTGCCCGAAAAAGGACAATTCCTTTTTAGAAATATTTTAAAGATGTTTTATTCCTCCAAATGCTACTTAACAGAAATGCAATGTGAGAGTAAATTTTACCAAATATGCACTAAAATTTATTTAATTTAGATCCGTCTAAAATGTTGTGTTTTTAATCATCTCGAATTTCTCGTTATCTTTTCCTCCCAGTAGGATCACACTAAAACTTATTTTCAGCTTTGTGAAATTCGATTTCCAATATTAAGAATAAAATTTATTAGCGTTCCGAAATAAATTATCTTAATTCGTTAGCAGTTCCATTATAAAGAAGTCATAACACTTTTAACAATAACCAAGCCCATTGTATTTTAAATATGCCCCTTAAAGGAAATTTTGATCATTGAAGCCGGGTGAAAGGTAGGTAATCTGAACAATTCTTCTGAGAAGTTCCTATTCTGTAAACTCTCTTTTTGACCAGAAATGAACCTTGAATGTACCTTTTATTACAAAACCCATTGGCGAGAAATGTTCCCCAGTGCTAATCTTGAAGAAGAGAGTAGCATAAAGGCGACAATCTACTATAAATTCTGTCATCGACCTCTTCGTTAGTCATTGTAGTAGATGGCCATTTTATCTCCTATGTATTCACTGATGGATACCGAGCCAATGATTTCCGAATTCGCAGTTTGGTAAGTCAAAAGCTGCGATTCAATTTCAAATACACGTCAATAGATGTGAAATTCGATTGAGCATTGGGTCTGAATTTGTCCCATCTTCGATAAATTCACGAGATCTCACAAAGTGCCAATCAAAAAAGAATCATTCAAATCGTGCACTTTTATAGTGTATTGATGTACTTTCAGATGCATTCAGCTGGAATGAGCCCATTTTAAATAAAAATTTCAAGGCAACTTATCAGCGCGCTTGAGACAACTGAGGCTGAAGAAATTTCTCCTCATTTCATAAATTTTGCCTTATGGAAGCGTACCTCAAAAACCGTTTTAATAGAAATGCGAGAATAATTAATTATTCACTTTGCGTGTCTACCACAGCTCCAATTTGCCATTGTATGACCATTGGACATATAAATTTTAATTTTCTAAAAATTCAATAAATGCAACACTAAATTTTATTAATTAATAGAAATAATAAGGCAAATACGGGATATCGCTTACTGCTTTATTTTTAAATATTTATTTATTTAAAAATAATTAAAACCCAGTTATTGTTAACTGACAAGTTTACTTTAAGCTTGCATAATGAAGTTAACGACCTTAGTAAAAAATAATCATGAAATTTATATGTATTTTACATGAACTTTATACATATTGTAACTTGTAAAAAAGGGGTATAATTGTCAGTTTTCATTGCAATATTCCTGCTTTGCATATTAAATTCTCATTTCTCGTTCAAAATTATTCAAAAATCGTTTTAAACTTACCTGAAAATTTAATATGAATATCCATATGAGACCGAGGATGAGATGAGAATTTCCATCGACAATATCGTTCGGGCCGATGTTTTCGTGGGGTATGTTCATCTGCTTCATTTGATCAAGAGCCTTTCCAACATTTTCAAGCCAATGAACTCTCATTGTTCCTCGAGATTTGCTTATCTAAGAAGAAATGCGATCCATCATGATCACGTTTTACACTGGTAATCGGTGGTGTGGGGGGGGGGGTGTTAGTCTTTCAAGTTTGAGGTCAAGAATTCGATTTTCATCACTTGAGCAAACAGTAAGGCGAATGGCTATTCGCACGGCGTAATTTTTGTTAATAAAGGGGGGGGGGTTGGCTAAAAATCGATTTTATCATCGGAAAGACTGAGTTCTCTATTAATATTTTTAAATTTGAATGTATTGAAACACTGTTAATCATGGATGAGCTCAATATAGGAAGAAAGGTAAATATGTGCAAAAATCAGAACAACCAGGAAAATTTGTGTCAATCGAACTTGGATTTCGATTATCTATCACATTTTTGGTTGTTCAGACCACAAGAATCAGGGGTACAACTATTAAGTCTGGCAATTAAGGGGAGGCGGAAGAATTCGAGTTCTAAAGTGTTTCCTTACTAACTCATACCTCAGTGCACCACTTGGTGATCATTTTATTTTTCACTCATCAAAGAATAGAAGACGAAAAAAATGTATGTCAGCATACATCACAATAAGCCTTCCTGACCACAAAGTACGATTGTCGTGTTCAGTGCTTACTCCTCATCAATTCTATTCCAATTTCCCCATTTACACTCACTTTAGTTTCCAGTTGCCCGATAATTCTATGGGAAGGAGCTTATGTACCTTTTGCTTTATGGAAAATCATTTGCTGTATAAGAGGATTTCAAAGCCTATCTGTGTTGAACTGTCGGGGTGAAAGCTATTTTGTTTCTTGCTAAAGGCACTTTAAGATTCTACCTCTCCAGTCAAAATAAGTAATGCTAAAGCTTTTATAACCTAACCTTGATACTTATTCTCCTTTATTTCTTCCCATAAATGTAATAGGAGCTATCAGTTATGTCTAGGATTGAAATGCACTTTGTAATAAGCCTTAAGCAAATAAACGATTGAAGGTTTGCGAAAAATTTATTAGTTATAGTACCTGGTAGTGCACCTTACTTCCACAAAGTAGTAGTGATTGAAAGTCACTAACTTTGCTAACAAAAAATTCAATAGTGATTGATAGTCAACTTAACTTATTGATTTAAAATTTGATTAAATGAAACTTGTGTATTTACTGATCGATGATTTCGTAATTTTTTCCTTGAATCGTGCCGAAATGTATAAGATAATAAAACTGACCGAATAGATGAATTTCCGTCTGCTAATTTCATTATTGTTTTAATGTATTATAGCTTAACGCATGGTGAAAATCTTGAGTTTTCTCAAATTGCTATCGAAGAGAGAAAACAACTTTAGTGTCGGTGAATAGGATATTGCTATTTTTGAACTTTCAATTCAACATGGAGAATATTTATTAATATCGTTTTCAATTCGATCAGAAATAAATAGTCTAGTATATCATCAATTAATAGAAGAGAAAATTATTCAACGTTAACATTCAAAGATTATAGTGATAGCAATTTAATGACAGTTTTGCTTATTTGAGAAAATAATGGTAATCTTATTCTCAATTTAAGACGAGAGATCCTTGTGTACTTGAAAAATAGATATTGACTCCTAAAAGTATCTTTAAAATACCTCAAGAACTTAGAATCCTAGCTGAGTAGATTAGTAAACGGGTAAGTCAATGGTAAAGTTATTTTCAAACCTTTATTCTAAAATGCATGACACGGAAAGTTTTGTATACGAAATGCTGTTAAGAGCAAGCATTAATAGACATTGGTATTCACATTGACAAACTAACCGAAATATTTGACTCTAAACGTCTAAAGATTTTAAGTATTCCAAATTTCAGGGTTTGCTCATATAAGTCAAAAAAATTTCAGCATACCTTTCTTCCAGTGAAAATTTCCAGTAATCGCAATAGTACACGTCCATCAGAGAGATCATTGTAAAGATCCCTAACACGATAAAGTGACTGTCCTTCTTTAAAAATAATTGCAAGTTTAGATTCAATGCTGTCTGCACTAAATCCATTATTAAAATAGCCACTAATAAATGGCTCTTCATATGATGCTTGCTCTGCTAACTCCAGCTGAGCGTTGACCCAGTTCGTGAAAATTCTCTTTTGCTGAAGAGCTCTGGTTTCTAAAAAACAAAAAAACATAGCATATACACTTCTTAATAAAAATTAAATCTAAGTTACTTACTTGCCAACTGTTGGACTCGAGTTTTTCTAAAGGTATCAATGCTCATTTTAGTACTGTAAAATGATTACAGTAAGATGTAATTAAAATTAACCTGCGTCGAACTTTTTGCTCAAAAAATGCCTCCTTATTTTTAATAAAGAAGATAAAATTTGGAAAGTTACCTATAAATTTTCAAATCTATGTTAAACGCAATAACTTAAACCGTAGTTGTAAATTCGCCAGCTTTTTAAAGGTTATGAACAGTGTAAAAGATTCTAAAAATTTGTTCAATTGAAATAATAAGATATATATGATTAATCTTAATTATTAATCTTTTACTATCTAAATTTTAATAAAAATTTGCTAAAATAAATCGGCAATATGGGATTTTTGATATTCAATATGATAAAGGATCGCACGTAAATATAACTGGCAATTCTCCAGAACCAATGGCAAGTTGAAAATTATAAAGCTATGCAAGTATAAAAATGCAGCTTGTGTAAACTAACTTTGGAACTATTTTTAAATTGTGAGATGTTATGAATAGACAACGTGAGATGTTTTGCGATCTTTGTTATTTTTGGCACGCTAATTAACTTGTGTAACGAATTTTGCGTAATTTCACTTATTTCATTTTTTTATTTTTCTTGTTCTCCATTGAAATAAGTAAGTAAGTAAGTGGTAAGTATTTCTGAAGGAATTGTTAAAAGGTATTAATCACGTATGGACATCATTTTAATGCTTCATTTGATCGCATTTACCCAGCTTGAAATATTTTCTTCGAATGCAATGGATATTAATAAATGGCAGTGAAGGATGAAGATTTCTGTGTAAATTGCCATTTGCGCATTATAAAAATTGGTATTGCTTTACAGTTAAAAAATGTGTTAGAAGGTAAATTGTCAAAAGAAAAGCTAAAGAAATTCATGCTTTCATAGTACGTAAAAACATTTTCTCCCTAAATGTGGTCATTTTTTATTAAGGTCTCCAAAATAGCTTAAATAAATTTAAGAATGAAGATAGCTTCTTTAATATTCATTGCAGAAGCATTATAAGGCTCGAAAGAGAATTTTAAGTTATATAATTAATAAATTAAATTTCTGTTGGAAATGCTAAAATCGTGAACGGTTATTGCGAAAAATCAACGTGATACATGCTTCATTTTCTTTTACACAATATAATCCATTGACGCATTTAGCATATTTTAAAATGTTTTGGATTTATATTCACGGTTCCCTTATAAGAGACCAAATATTGAAAGAAATCTTTTATTTTTGAAATGTGAATTCTTGTGACATATTCAATGAAATAACAGATAAATCGTAAAATAAAATGGAATAAGTAGAGCAAGTGCATTCACGTACTATCAATAATTAGCATTGTGGACTAAACGAATAACGTGTGAACAACCAAATGAAGATATGACTAACAGTTCACCTCTTCTAAAAGTACTTGGCATTTAATTTAAAACTTTATCATATTTAAGCAGCTTTTCAATCAGGCATAATAAAAATTGGCCTTGCCTTCACTTGCTGAAGAACTGAAAGCTATTAGTACTTTTATATTTTTGACAAGCCAAATATATATTGAAAGAAACAATATATATATGTCAGAGCGTGGACTGTGACAATTACGACAGCGAAGGCCAAAATAATGTTAACAATCACTTAGTGGGATGTCAACTAATTATTCCTAATTTAATTCGTGATAATGGAACTGACTTTTTTCGAACGGAACTTCATTTGCTATGTCGAAAAATACTAATATCTTTTTAATTAAGGGATAGTACCTATTTTCAGGTATAAATTTTTAGAAACAGTGATCGAAACTTTCACAGCGTAAAACCAGAAATAATCAATTCTACTTATAAATAATGGGATTGTCAAATAAAAATAAGTAACCAGACATGAACATGATTGATAGCGGTAAAATTAGTGAGTATGATTTTGAAAAGATAAGGTTTATGTGATAAACAAATAGTCTTCAATTTTTAACATAAAACCAGTAAAAAACCGCTTATTTTAATTCCGTTTGGAAACGAACGACGCATTTATGGTAAAACAAACCAGATATTTTACAAAATGCATGCAAGAATAAATTAATAAAATATATGACGTGGGAATATTGGCGATGCTATTCATAAACATAAATCATTTAAAAAAACCGACTTTAGCATGATGAAAAGTATTTGAACAAAAATTATGAAATTAGTTAATGAACATCACTAAATTTCATTTTCAATAGCCACAATGTCACTTGTTGAAGCGAGTTCCAAGGTCAAATACGAAGCGCCGCATAGAACGTTTTAGCAGCCTTGGGTTTGGGTGTTGTCCGTTTGCTGTCTCCCAAGTCCTCTATTGCGAGGATTTTATTTCCGAATCTTTAATTTCTATAGTGTGCTAATGAATTTCATAGTTCATATAATGCAAGATGCTTGGAAAACTTTATGCTTTTATTTATATACTGTTAAGTAGTGTGTTCTCTTCCACATCCAATATTTATGTGGAAAATGAATATAGGTTTCTTCCACGCTCTCAATTGCAAAATCAAACTGAATCTCCCAAAGTTCTTTTTCGTCGATTCAAATTCACAGGGGAAGCTTACTTATTTGTTGCTCATGTGAACAAAATAACTCAACTCAATCCCTATAATTTCTCTCTTTTAACTCAAAGAACAATCGGTCCCAAAAATTGCTCAATATTTTGTTATTTTCCCGGTGACCATTGCTTTCCCATCAATCAATTGCTTAATCGGCCATTACCTCAGGGCTATAGACATGATTACTTGGGCCCCCGTTTAACTAATGCATTTGTGAAATCATGGGCAACCTCTAATTTTGAGCCCGTTTCCCCAGAAGAAGGCATCAGCACCCAACCCGCCAATAATGACTTTTTGTCAGTTGAAGATACCTTGTATGTTTGCTACAATGTTTTCCACGGATTTTGCGAGCGTCTCCAGCTCACAAATATATCGAATTCAATCCCTTGGACTCGCCAGTCTTCCCCCATGGATTTCTATCCAAGGCGTTCATCAGATATGCCCATCCCAGTTGTTAATTGGAATGCTTCTCTTGCTTCCACTCTCACTGTAGATGCAAGCTTTATTTTTGTTGGTCTAGAGCAAGATGAATTTCAAGATACAACCCTTGTGGTTCTCGACCCTATCTCACTCCGGATGCGTGATTTCGACTACGCCAGTCGAGAACCCAGTGAAAAGAGCTCCCTTCGATTTCGAGAAATGGAATTGGATGTCAAATATAAGTTCTCCTTCCAATATACTCTCGAAGATGGCCCCAGTGACTCAAAGCACCTTTATGTGTACTTTGTCGTCCAGCAACCGAATAAAACTCTCCCTGGCATGTTGGAAACTAGACTAGTCAGATTTTGTTCAACTCTCCATTTTTTCCAGTCATATGTTGATCTTCAACTCACTTGTAATGGATGCGTCCCATCGAGTCGAGAAAGAGGTCAGAAGGTGCGTAAATACCTTCTTGCTTATTTACTCTTTTATTGGATTAGCCCAAAGCTAATCCTTTTCAGCCATTATTTCTTGATCTAAGTATTTAACAAAGCAGACTAAGATTTCTTTTTAGGCAATAAGTAGCTAAGATGTTTATTGTTCTTTGAAGTAATCTTTTAACACGGGCTACTGTTTTTATTTGAGGTTTTTATCACAGTTGTCCAGATTATTCTGTTTTTGCCTTTAAAAGCGTCCTTTAATTGAGTGGTGCTGCACATACAAAGAGGTCTTCCTTGATGATGCGTTTTACTCCGAGCCAATGAGATGTTACCTATCATACCATTGGCTACCTGGCTGAATCATAGTGTGACGCATTCGCGTTCTCACGCTATAAGAGAGCGCACAAGGGGGTGGGGGGAGCTCTTGCGAATGGTGCTAGCGTACTACCCTTAGGTGCACCCCTTTACAGTCACCGGCCCTAACACATGAAAACAATGTGCGCGCTTTGTCTTTCATTCATTTTCGATTTAAAAACTGAGCTAGGTCGAATTGGACGAACTGAGCTTTGTTTAAACAGTCACTGGTCTCTTCTAATTTAAACTAGAGGGGTGACTTTTGGTGGGCAGTTGGGGGTTTAGGGGCTTATTTTCGAATGTATCAAAATTTTTAACTTTAAGAGCTTACCCACGTGAACTACTCTTTGCTGCATGGGATTGGCAAGCGAAACTCACCCACGCACATAGATTTCAATTGTGCATGCGGGGTTTCACACATCCTTTCTCCGTGTTCTATGTCATTTATGCGTGTTTGTCGCAACTTGCCAACGAAGAAATTGTCAACTACCCCCCCCCCCTCCCTCGCTGTTCAACCCTTTGTTGGCTGGTCGTTGGTCTGGCAAACTCTTTGTCAGTCTTTTCACTTCGATTCAGAGTGAGGCTTTAGTCTTAATAGTTGGCTAGTTTAAAGTTCGATTCATGGTTTTGTCGATAACTCGATAAATTTCATTCTTAGTTCAAGAGAGTTGCCTTTTGTCCTATCAGTAGTGAATTTGACGAACACATTGTCTGCGCTTTCACTTTAGTTTAGTTCCTGATCTGAGTTTTTGTTTAAGGTTTAAAAATAAGTCCGTTTA
>UZAE01001070.1:0-15438 GCA_900617975.1 Rodentolepis nana | reverse complement strand
TCATATTCGACCCCTTCCACAGTACTCATCTTACATTTTCCCTGCCTTTGTGTCTGTCTCCTTTATATCTATAGATCACTGTGGTACACGTCAATGCATGCCTGCACGCCAGGATTGGGAGGCGCGACCGTACAAACAGTGACCAATCATTAAACTCTGTTTGTTTAACCTAATCCGCCACCCTGATCATGTTTAAGCTTCCTACGTGTACACTTTATCCACAATATACGTGCTGAATAAACGTGCTCCGTGCTACACGTCTGTTTCCTCCGTATCGAATAAACGTATTCCTTGCTACACGTCTGTTTTCCGCTACTGAATAAATGTTCCGTGCTACACGTCTGTATCCTCTGTACTGGGCTATGGCTTAGCTGGTTCTGGGATCTAGCTAGAGGTTGGAGAATCTGCCATAGAGATTTCTGATTCCTAGCTAGATGTTGGAGAATCTGCCATAGAAATTTCTGAGCCGGTAGCTAGATGTTTGAGAATCTGCCATGGAGATTTCTGAGTCGGTCTAGATGTAGGAGAATCTGCCAAAGAGATTTCTGAGTCAGGAGAATCTGCCACAGAGATTTCTGAGTCAGTCAGGCTTTACTGAGGTAGCAGTCCGCTACATCACTCTACTGTTCCCCCTCTCGACTTTGATGTTCCTCCTCCGCTCTGTGAAGCCCGAAGTCAGCTAAAGGGCTAATGATTACTATCAAGACGCCTGCCATTTGAAATAAATAAATTAAATGATTTTTACACCAGCTTACACTTTCAGATATTAGAAGCGTAGTGCGAGTTAGGATAAAATCATTTTATACTTTAACCTATCATTCTGACTGTAGGCATTTCGATATAAATGGAATATAGATGGTTAATGAAACGGATATAAGCTATCAGTAAAACTCAATTGTTAATTCGACAAGGGAGTTTCTTTTACCACTTCTAGTTAAAAAAGAAGTGTTAAATTTAATTACATTATTGATCATGTTAACCTAGTAGATAATTCCTCACTGATCAAAGGTCTCGCAATGATAATAAGATTTTCCCTTTAACATACCCACTACAGTACTCCACTTCTACAAAGCTGAGAGAACAGTAATTTCTTTTATTTTTAACAATTTATCGTACATGAGGGGTGTGCGATAGACTTACCTCCACGTGGTGCACCCTGGGCAACGTATACACATACGGCAAAAAAGTCTATTAACCGGCAGTTGACTTCTCACTTCAAACTACCATCACCCCACTGTATGCCATATTCCACAATTTTCACAGTACTCACCACACCTTTTTTTCTACCATTGTCTACCTGTCTCTTTTACATCTGTGAACCACTCTTCTGTTCCCCCTCCCCTCTCGAATTTTTCTCACTTCAATATTCCTTCTCCTCTCTGTGAAGCCTGAAGTCAACTAAAGGGCTAATGATAACCATCAAGACGCCGGCCATTTGATATAATAATTTATCGTACATGAACATTTGCAATCGGCCTCCAAGAGATGAACGATCAAGTTACCATAGTATAGAAGAAATTAACAAAAACCAAATGAAATATCGGGCCGCAAGCCTAGACATTCACTATTCATCAGACAACTCTAATAATAGGATAACCTGCGGACAGAGCAATGAGAATGGAAATTTATATTCCAGAAACTGCAGCAAATGAGCACATTGGGTTTCCTGACTGTGTTTTTGTTTGACCTTATCTGAGTAATTATCCCAAGTGCTATATTGATTTGGATATTCTTTTTACCATTTATGACTGAAATAATACGATTTCCTCATCTATAGCCAATCAGCAATGCGATTAGAATTATTGACTCAGGAATCTATCTTAAGCGATAGCTCATAAAGACGACACCTAAACACACGACGATATGTTTCCGTTAGCCGTCTTAGAGGGAGCAGATAGTCACGGCGTGGAAATCAACCTATAAATTCCGAGATACTAATACGGTGAATTTATTTGCCTTTCCTCGTCATTTATAAAGGCTTCAATTTTTTACTGTTTTTGATGGCTTAATTGACAAACGCTTTCCCCATCCCCCACTCCCCCCCCTCCCCCGAAAGGTGAACAGAAGTAGGAAGTAATGTGGGACCCAGTTCCTTCAAATTCTAGCTGAATGTACATATGCAATGCGTTTATATAAGAGAGGGGGGAGGACGTAGAAGTGAATGAACTAAAGAGGGAAAGAGAGAGAAAGGAAGGGAACTCATTTCTTTTCTCAAATGACCAGAACCCAAAAGAAGAAAATAAGGAAAGCAAACGGATACAGAAACAACAGTGTGTGTGTGTGTGTCCAAATTACATAAACAGCGAACCCAGAATCTCATTTCTGCTGTTGTTTAGCATCCTTGGATGTCCTAGAAGCATCTGTAAAGACTTCTGTGGAACCAAACAGGCGATCAATTAGAGGCCACTTGAAATTGTACTGGACTTGATCCCCAAGTACCGGAGTATTTGAAGATGCAATGCTAGCCCGAGATGAATCTATCCGATTAAATTCAATGAAATAGCTGGGCAACCATCGCTGGCGAGCTTCCAACCTGGCAGCGGCTTCACGACGTTGGCGTTGTTCTAGCAACGATTTGGCGTCTGTGGCGGCATCGATGTTACCCTGTTTGAGATTGAGTGTCACTGACTCCCACATCCCATAAAAAAAAGCGAAAAGAGAAGCTTAGAAACATCAGGAAGAAAATGCAAAGACATGTGATATGAAAAAGGTGATTTTACTTTCTAGATTCATTAGGCAACTGGTTACTCCTCGGTCTAACCTGCTTCTTCATTGTTGGAAGAGCTTTGGTGTCTACAAATAACTCCTTCTTCTAAAAGCCACAAAAATAAATCAAAATGAAAAACTACTTATTCAAAGACTTAGTAGTTTAAAGAAGGGTTTGACTAAAAACCGACCCCGGAGTCAGCCCAACGGGCAGTCATTTGGCCATTCCATTCACCTTCCACAGTGAGGAAGGGTTTATCACTGTCGGGGACAAAAGCTTTAGCTCTGATTTGATCCTTTTTGCCTCCGTAGAATGGTTTGGTTAAGAAATTAACCTCCGCTGAATATCCAGTTTTTGCACAGTTTATTTTACAAGTTCCACCCAATTCAACCCATGGTACACCCAGGATATTGCTAAAAGGGTCAAAATATGTTGGGTACCAATCTTGTCTACTGAAATAGCCTTCAGTAGTTGATACAATCAGTAGGATATGCTCACCGTCCATATGCGGAAGGAAATGTGACCACATATTCCTCTCCTGGTCTATCAAGAAGGGCAATTGTGGCACTACCGACCATCTCCACACCGATACTCAATCCAAGGAACTTGGATTTCGTCCAGATATGGCCGGAGACTTGGATGCGCTTTGGGACGTATTCTGCATAGAAGGCAGAGATGGGTGGATGGTGAGATACCTATGAAAAGGAAAGTCAGAATAACACATATTACTGTTGAGTACGAGAGGAAAGACAAGAGAGGACGAAAATTAAATTATCATGAGAAAACACTTTTGATGGGAAAAAACGTAGATGCATTCAATCGCCCGTTCTCTACCAAGATAATAGATACAAATAACCACGAAGTAGATCTTAAATCCACCTGTTAATGAACTAGTGACTTAATTAAAACTGTAGTTCACGAAAAAGACCCCAATATATTCACCTGCTCAGCCAGGAAAACTACACAGTCATCAGCTGCATACGGAATAGGTCCATGACGTGCCATCTCTTCGTTAGAAAAGTTGGGTGGAATATCCACATCGGAGGAACCGGAAATTGGAGAGGAATACGCTGCCTGTTTTGGGTGAACAGAGGAATCAGAAGATTGTGAATGACCATCAGGTCCAATGTAGTAACAGCATCGGAAAATCTCCCCTAGAATGGGGTTGTAAGGTTTTTTAGCAACGGGGGTGCGCCTGCTTGCATGGAATGCTGAAAGGTACCACCGGAGGCAGGCAATGAGACGTGCCTGGGGCGTAGGCCCATCGCCAATGACGATCCAGAGGTCGGGATGGGCGAGGAAGTCGGCGTACATTTCCAGAGTGGAGCGCTTCTCGAGAATGAAAGTGGGGAGGGTGATGCGGGTTAAGTCCATACCGATACGAAGCTGAGAAATCAGGTAGGAGATAACAGAACCCTCTGATTGAAGTGAGCCCACTAGAAACAGGTGAAATGGAAAAGTCAACGTGAAGTAACAACTAGTGCTTACTTTTACGGTCTACATTACATTTCAAATGACTTCATACAGGTGGAAAATAATACAAGCTAGCTAAAGCAAATAGTAACTTGAGGAGGTCAAGAATTATGAAGCTTACTATTGCGCAGTTGTTTCTATCTAGACTGACTAATTAACAGTAGGGAATGGTCGAAAGCGTTTATCGGACAGCTATTGTAGCACCTTTGGTGGACAGAGTAACTTTATAAAGTATCGCCAAGAACTATAGAAATAACGCTATGACTTCAAGTGGTTCAAAAAAAACAAAAGGATAAGAGGGAGGGCACAAGTAAAGTTCGGCATATCTACCTGCCATTCATATCTACAACAAAACCTGCATGTCTATTCCTATTTGAATATCTTATGAGAAAGAACATTATACTATAACGCTCTATATACCTATGGATAATAATTTATCCACTTAATGGAAACTCCCAAGAAATACAACCAACTCACAATCCTTCTCATCATCGTCGTCGTAGAGTCCATCGTAGGCAAAGATCCGAGAGTACTTAGGCGGGAGTGTACTATTCATAGTGCCAGGACTTTCAGAGACCGCTTTGGGAGAGGAGGAGGAAGGAGTGGGCTCGACCTGCAAGGAGCCAAAGTGGCCGGTCAACTTCTCCTGTGCTTCATTTGTACCCTCGGACTCGTTCTTTTCAACATTCGACTTGTTGTTGAATTCTTCACGATTTAAACTAGAGAAGAAGAGAGCATGAGATTAAATTATGAAAGAACATATTGAGAGGCAGTAACAAATGACTTTTGAGTCATAAGAAAGGATAGGGATGTCACGCTTAAGCTATCACCTGGATTCTACAATTTGAAACTGTCGTTTCTCTCAATGCCCCGTACTGGCCGTGAAGGAAGGGGGTTACTTGTAAATCCACCCAGAGGCTCTTCTTCACTCAACTTGGAAAGTATCCTCTTTATATATATATATATACAATTTGGATGACGGGATACTAATTTGTTACCTGATTAGTCAACTTGACGGTCATTTGATCTTAGATACGAAAAGTAAGACAAAACTAATTATTCCCACTCAGGACATTGAAATAATCCTATAAGATAGAAAGGGGTGATATGAATACTTTCAAAAAGCGAGATGAAGGCAGTAAGCCTAGGTCAGAAATAGAAGACACGATGGATGCACAAACGATGTGTCAACTGTAGCAGACTATTTCAGTTGCTAAAACTGGAGAAAAAAAATACGTGCCATATTCAAATCACTATTCCAAATCTAGGTACTCCGCTCGATGTAAATAAACAAATTTCAACGCTAATAACCTTGGCATGAAAGAAAAAGACTAAATTGACGTGATGAGACGCCGTGCTTTGTCGGACAGTACATCCCCACTAGTTCGCGTTTTGGTAGCGTGTACTTAGTTCTGACTCACTGGCATTACTAATCAGAGGATACGAATAAATTGGACAATAGAAGCGAGGAGACAAATCAGAAAGCAGTGAGGAAGTCCTTAATGTGGCAGGGTCTTAGAGGCGGAACCAGTCAGCAACGTCAATTCCTGCTTCTAAAGGAATAAATCTCCGTGGGACTTGAGCAAAAACGTGAATTGCAAGTGCTAGCGGAAAAGGAAGCAGAATTATTGCACCATCAACAAGAGCACTATTTTCCTCAGGCAAAATGATCAAGAAGACTGTTTGTGAACAACTTCCGGCGGCAACAAAAATATATAAACCACAGGAATGTCCAAAATACCACGTATCTGACTATTAGCCTCAACGTTGATAGCAGATTCATTGCAAGTCCCCTCAAAGTACCTTATAAAAAAGGAAAAGTGCATGTCTCCAAGCAGAGATGATTAAAAATTTTAAACTAACATTGCCCTAAAAACAAATGCCTACCCGAATAGTACATCAATAAGCGCATAGACGTAATATAGGTGGAATCAGAAATACCTGGAAGGAGACCAGAAAGAAAAAGTAGAGAATGGCATGCGCGTCATCTATGAGACCACTACCGAACCACACAAAACGGCCCATTCAGTGAATGTATTTATGACGGTCGGTCCGCCTTCATCCGATTCGTGCGTGTGAACATAAACTACCAAACTAAGGAGAAAATAGAGACACAGAGAATTTATAGAACACAAGAACAGTAACTATTCCAAATAAAACTGGTAAAAAATACACCAATGATTTATAACCGGATGTGAATCCATCGAAAAGATAAACATTCATAGTGTTAATGTGCAAAATGTGAGCAAGCAGGGTGCGATAGCAGTTAGTAATGATATCTTAGAATTGAACGAAAGTCCAAGTCCCTTCGAGAAATGACATCAGCCAATTTAAAAGAAATCGAAAAAAAGCCAACAGTGCAAAATGTTCATTGAAGGGGAAACAAATTTGTACGACGCAGGGCAGGAAGCGTGTATTCATAATAATGAAAATCAATTGTACATTTAGCGAGCTTGCAAAATCTGTGTCAGCATTGAAGGTCTTAGTAGTTATGGGAAAATGAGAGTGAAAATTGGTCTGTAGAGTATGAGAGCACCATATGTGTTAAGTAGTCAGCTCATATTGAGCAACAGATGTTGGCAGCTTTGTCGCTGTGTTAGGTTTATGCGTTTGAGAACCTTCAAAATTGATTAAGCAAACGGGTTCAAAATATTTCCCAAACAATGAAAAAGTATGCCCTGTTGGTGATTAGATTATCATAAATGGTAACTGGACCATTTATAAACAGGTAAAATTTTATTGAGATTTCCGATTAACAATCGGCATCGCTTTGTTTTTAGGACTTTCATTATAATCAAAAGCGTTGTGGTCGGTCGAAGGGTAACATGGTTGGTTGAAGAATTGGCAAGAAAAAAAATTGTCTTACACAAACTCATAATAAAAGAATAGCTAGTAAATATGATCACAATTAATATTCACTTTAGTAAGCTTTTCAATGGCTGTTCAGAGTAACCGTTATAAAAAAAACCGTGAAAAGAGCATACGTGTCATCAGATTCGCTCTCATGCAGATCATAGTAAATGTCATCATCTTCTTCCGACGACGAATAAGACACTGCTGGAACATCTCGCAAATGCAGGTGATGCTTCTCATGGTGTGCTTCAGGCTGGGGTACTACCGCAGAAACCGGCTGTGTGGACGACTTTGTGATGACGATTCCACCGTCCACCTCTTCAATGACGCACTTCTCTGACTGTGACCAACTACGATGATGGTGGTGGCTGGGGAGGGGCTGATTCTGAGGGCAAGGTTCTCCTGATGTTCGGTCGTTAGCGGGTGTGGGGGAGACTAGAGTGTTGCCAAGAGAGCGATAAGTCAGACCGATTGAACCAACAGCACCGGTGGTTCCTACAAGCTGACGCATAGGAGCTACGTGGGGAAGAAGATGAGGGGAGAATATTATTCTCAGTTCTAGCACAATCTACGAAAGAAAACTATGACCCACCCTAAAACAAAGTTAGGAATGGCCAAAGTTAAATAATAGAGGAAAAACATCACGAAACCCTCTGGACAGGAATTAAGTAGGTCCAGCATCTTTACTTAGCCAATTTGTACACAAGGCGAGTGCTGATGAATACAAAAACCTTTGTGCCAACGGAGTATACTGCCATATTGAAATAGATTACTAAATCAGCTAAAGAAAGCGCAACTCATATGACGGATAAAATGCTCATTTCAGTAGCATTATGAATAAGAATGTGGGTTTGTCAACTGCGCAGGTATTAAGACCACTTGGAACACAGTCAGCTGGATAGGTGAAAAAGAAAGAACAGAAGCCAAAATGCAAATTAGGTCAATACGGCTAGGTAGAGACTTCAGAGTGTGGGTCAAAATTGCAGGTCTGAAGTATTCCGAAAGCAATGAATTCAAATGCTTTACACACAAACCAGGACCCGAGACATCAATGTGACAGCTTCTACGAATCGCAGAAGGGTTAATAGTGTTCAACAAGTATGGGCAAAACAGTGGGTCAACGTGACATGTATGCAAACAGGAAGGAAAGGCACTCAGAAATTACTGAGTTATCAGACCGCTCATTTTATTTACTTATAGTTTACTACATGGCAACATGAGACATTCAATCATACAATAAATTTCGCAAAAATTACAAATAGTAAAAAGGTGTCTATATGAAAGGCGGTAATAGTAAATAAAATCATTTTAGGCAGTTAGTGTGAAATGATTACATTTGCATAAGTTATAAAGAATAAAAAGAACGATTCTAAAACTAAAAGACACACACCCACACACTTGTCATTAAAGTCTTCCCCACCTCCTGTAGACTATCACCGCTTGTGATACTTCCTATTTCTACTCCTGTTCAGGCACCCTATAATAATTTAAAGCTGTGAATATGAATAATCTCTCCCTTTCCATGCAATCTTCCATGTCTAAGGTCCTCCAACACGACAAATCTCCAAGATTACCTACCCAACCTATGCAACATTAAGTAACGATTTTCTGTTCCCTTTATCGTCTGACTACTCAAATACAATCCCTAGAAGAACATAAGTGAGATGGTTCCACTTTGTCCTCCCAAGAGCTCCTGAGTCCTCCAACATGATCCACACTCGAATACGTCTTTCACAGTCTAGACGTATTCAAGCTCAACTCACTCCCTGTTCCCATCTTGAGCGATCACCACGGATGGAAGATGAATGTAATCAACTCAATGAACTCGGTCTTCCTCAACTTCTTTCTAACTTCAAGTCAACAGTACCAACGGTAGTTATACCAAATACAGATGAGGTCAAAAAGATGCCTCCTCTCATTTCTCCCATGCCACCTCCCCCCCCCCCCCCCCCCCCACGTCTATTCTCAATTGAAGTCATTTTGTCCCATTTCGGTTTCAGTCTTACTAAGCCTGTTCAAGTGGTTTCCTATCTTACCCTGTGGATCCATATTCAAAGTGGCCTGAGGTCATATCCATTCACCAGTCAGAGCCCGAAAATATTGCCCACTTTACTATTCTATTCTACTTAAGGCCTCTTTTCATACTCGAAATGCCTACTTTGCGCACTCTCCATCAAATCTCAATGCTCCGAATGACCAACTCGTTGACAGTGTGAAAAGGCAAGAAGAGGAGACGGTGGAAGTGACTCTTGATCCATTACACACCGTGGTATCGGACGACGTCTCGTCTTGGTGTTCGAATCTGGGTACGCTAAATGGAACCCAACCGTATCTTCTAAACCGAAAACTGAACCAACGAGGATCAATTTGGACACATGTGAACACTCTCTTTGTTTCTTGGGATTTACATTGTGGGGAATTTTATTAGCAAGAAAATGCAACCACACATCAGTTTGAGTGGAACCAATGTTTCCAATAGAATGTGATGTACCATGAGCATTCCACATTTTCGGCTGCTAATCAAGGACTGGAGGGGGTGGGGATATTATTTGCCCCCCCCCCCTCAAAGCCGATTAACTACGAGCGCGAATGGTGTCCAAAGTAAGAATTGAATAGATTGATTGAACTAGTTATGTTAGAAAGCATAACAGTGTGAACTTTATCGTACTTTTGGAAGACAATGCACAATCATTTTCGAAACATGAGAAATATCAGGAATAGACTTGAAGTCTCCCATGTAAGGAGCAAAACAAAACAATAAACCTTCGGTTAACAAAAGCACTACGAAAAATAGTTCAATATTGAATTGCACACTGAGTGTGCCAGATTAAACACAAAAGATTATACGACCCTCATTAATGAGGCCAATTAATTTGGCTATTTATTTTGAGAATGTCTAACAACAAACCTCCTCACAGGAAGAAGGGTGAAATATCGCTGTTATTCGAATCGAAATTCATAAAATTCTGAAAGAAGAATTCGTTTTCAGGCAGCACATCCGTCATTATTTAGCTTCTGGTCAACCAGACAACTAATCAATCTCATAGCACACAGATACATTCACACACAGACAATTGAAGGGTTCTGATAATGAAGGAAGACGATAAATGACCTACAAGTGCTCTGTCTTCTTCCTCTTACTTGATTTGAGATACTGTGAGCACCTAGCAAAACTGCTGTTACTCAATAACTTGAGAGGATGCTTACCCCGTTTTAAATTTAAAATCGACAAATAGTAATTTAAGTGATCGTTATAGTGTTTATGTGTGCGATTTCCAACTTGCATTAACTAGACCTATATGAACCGGGAACACATGACTACAGAAACTACGAAGGCATGAAAGTACAGGCCACAAATAAAGCAAGTATCAAAGCAAAAAAAAGTTATCATGCTTGAAAAATAAAGTAACAATGAAAGACGAACCATCAGCAAGTGCGTTAGTGCATAGATTGACCATAGATGTTTTGGGGTTCTCCTGTAAAAAGAAATGAAAACGAAAACCAAATAAGACGATCAAAGAAGTGCGAGTGAGAGCGTTGTGGGTGAGGATAATGAAAAGGGGTACAATCTAGAAATTGATAGGAAAATATTGGCCTAGGAAACCCCCTCCTCCCTAATCCCCCCCCCCCCCCCATCAAAGATCAACCAAATGAAACCAGTAAAAATGGTAAAATGGGTCCAAATGTAACCTAGAGGTGACACAGTACGTGGAAACATTAAAATAACCAACTTCGAGTATGCAAGAATCGGGATCAACAAAATTGAAGCTATCTCGAGTCACTGGATTTCGGCAACGCACATTCCATTTAAATTTGATCAACAATTCCTTTGAATACAGGGAGGAAATGTAAATAGACGTGAATAATTAATTAAAAGTTTCATTGATTCGATTGTCCAAACTTCAACTAGGCGCTTAATACTAGGACGTGTGAGAAAAGTATCCAATAATAATACAAAGCATTGAACACAAGACTATAAGTAAACGAATGTCCAACCCAAAGTGACACAATTTAGGTCATCGGAATCTTCTAGGTTTCTTAAACGGAAAGATACACCCTGAATTTAAATAATATCTGGAGTCATTCAAGAGGCAATAACTTAAACAATAGGCATGCAAGAAGGACCTCATAAAGCTAAATAGATAGGTAATTTTTTAATTATTTGTTAAATTATTATAAGATAGATAGACAACTTTACGAAGGAAATAGGTCATAAAGTAAATCGATATGACAGTTCACAAGGAATTTAACCTAATTTTGTTACAGTTGAGTAAGACAAAAGTTAAAAAAAACTTTCAACGCAATATAACATTATTCCTGGGATTGGAAAAAATACTGTAAATAAGTTGGTTACATTCTAATAGAAAACAACCAGTACACCGAAGTCAAAAACGCACAGAAGATTTGTTCGATTTGATTTATATTCGTCTCATCATGAGTTTTTTTTCAGGTGAACTGGCGTCGCAATGTGATATGTAATAGAATGGGTTTCATTTCAAGGTTACGTTTGATTCTTTTTATGATTGGCTGAATGCTTGTGGCAGAAAAAAGGTACTTGTAATCGCTAATTACACCAAATGTTGTTGGGGAAAAATACAGGTGAACATTACTTTCAAATGGTGAAAAGTCTCGATTCCTTTCCGGTCCATACCAGTCCCCCACCGCCCTCCCCCTCCCTCCTCATTTCACCATAAATAACTTAAACAGGAACTATACTCATACAGTTATACTCATGCATATCGAAAGTTAATATGCCCATCTTTGTATTATTCAATAAGCCAATTCATTTTGAATCCACTACCTATTCTAATTCCAGTACGTATCATAAAATTTTATGAATTTGCCCACCCTCACCCCCTAAAAATTATATATTTCCAAAGTTAACCACGCTTTTCTTGATTAATGTTTATCCTAATTTGACAACTCGAAAAAAATCTAAGGCGAGGCTAGTGGTTAATCGAGGAGTGATTAGGGGGGGGGGAGGGGGGGAGGGGAGCGAAAATATGTAAATTCACCCCAAGAGTGACGTACCTTAGCAAATTGAAGGCAAACAATGGTCTTCTTCACCAACTCGATGAGATGCTGAAAGGAAAGAATCGATTAATGAATTGGAATGTACAATAAAAGAGTATACTGATGAGATAAAACTGCATATTACGCGCTTTCTCAGATGATAGTTGTGCCATTTTTTTCAAATTACGACCGGCACTGTTATGCGCACTTTAAGGTGTCTCAAACAAGCAGAATATTCAAATTAAGGGCAAACATTCCTACCAATTTCTATCCATTAGCAGTAATGGAGTTTTTAGCTCTACTAACAGACAGAAAATGAAAAAAAAAGGTAAAATGTTGTTTCAGTCAATGTTTCACGATCTGCAAGTCGATATGGCAAATGGGAAAGAAAAAAATAAAAACAAATTCTCGTTGGTTTAGCGAAAAAGTTTTAAAAATTCAATCCGAACTAGGCGAAATCTAAGGCAAATCATATTAATTCATATAAATTAAGAATTAATTGCTGTTTCTATAAAAATTGGGAGAAAACATAAAAAGATTGCATTAGCTTGTTTACAATTTGTAGACAATTGACATTCATTCATTAAGCAACTACAGCACAATTTTTTCGAGCAAAATTTCAACACATATCCAAGATTGCTGCAAAGAGCTAAATGTTGAAAGCACTTCAATATTATTTTTCTTCCTTTCTATTAGAAGGTAAAGAACGATTTCAGGGACAGGACAGAAGCTAAGTATAGGGAATATGAGCAAGGCAACAGGAAAGTAGATGAAATGGCAACAAATATCAACATATCTCCAGTCTATGTGGTAGAAAGTCTTTTAGTACACTCATCTTGGATAGAGCCTTCTGATGAATAGTTTTTTGTACCGCCATGTCGACTGTGGGTTCTGCACTCGTGACCACCAAGTTCGTAGAACAAAAAATCGATTTCTACGCCTCCAACGCGTATGAAAGTTGCATACTTATGGAGGTGTCGAGAAATATATGACATATATATATATATATATATATATATATATATATATATATTAAGAGATACTAGAAACTAAACCCGACTGCCCTCCTCCAGTATCATCTTGTCACTCCAAATCGCTTCAACTTCTGTACCTCCAAAGAGGAAAGTTCATCTGCTCACTGTGAAGTATGGATACTTCACTCGAACAATAATTACGTGCGTACTTTACTACCGAACAAGAGATGCCCATCTGGAACGATGAGAGCACTGTGTATGCATTCACTCGTAATGAGAAATAGCATTAAATTGTTAGTGTAGTAAGGAAATTAAACATGGGTAAATTAGCATATATGTTAATGTCCCAATTTCCACAAAAAACTAAGGCGACCCTATTTAACTATTGCAGATTTCAGTTGAAACAAATCTAATGAACTTAGATGATTTCTGAATGTTTTAAGTCTTCAGGAACACTAGAGCAGTTAAGCCACCTCAGGAGACTGCGATCAATAGTTCACCAGAATTCTAAGAAGATGCGTCCTCAGTTGAAAAGAATAACCTATAGCAATTGAAGCTCTCATTGATCGGAAGGAATGAATGCCCATAGGGTCACCAATTAGGTGGGGTAGCAGAAATGAAGGTCACCAGTTTGTTGGATTGCCAAATTGTTAAAACTAATGACCCGAAAGCGGATCTTCAAAACTAAAACTAGCGGCTAGTAATAGCAAAAATTTTGGAAAAAAAAGTAGAACATAAGGTGACATGTAGACCAACGTGTCGTGCCTAAATGACCTTGAAGATGGGAATGATGGGGAGAAGGAAGCGTACGAGTACAAGGATGGCAGATGAGTGTGTGCTTGTTACACCACGATGCAAAAGACAGATCTGTGATTGGTTGGGAGGTCTACACGTAAGTCCACATTTCCCTTAACATTTCAGCATGCAAAAAATTCCGCTTCTAAGCCTTGGTAACGCCTTACACTCTACAGAGTTATTCTCCCATTAATTAAAATAAACTACTTGAGGACGCACGGTAGCTTACCGGGGAACTTAAGGTCACAGCAGGATTAAGCGCCACTATATGGTCGAGATAATTAGGTCCCAGAAATGTGTGATGTGTTAAAGCCGCTCATGCACAACACCCGTCCTTTTAAAGGGTTCAAATCTTTTTATTCACCTACCTGATGACAAGGAGAGTGGATGACCGGAATCCATCTGATTCATGGAATGGACAAAAGAAACTACTCTTTATTCTATAAAGTCTAACAAAACAAAAAGACGAAAAATTGTCAAATGCAAGAGGGTTGTTCGATACGAATGTCCTTTGAAGGAAAGTATTGTAAATCGTGTGAAGAGCCACTAAATGACCCAAGACATAAATATTCACAGAAAATAAAAATAAAAGGTTAACATACACCTCAGTCTGAGCCTAGAAATTAATACGAGAATAACTCAAATCCATAGAACCAAATCGCCTTTCCTCTCATTTTAAAACCTTCGAGCTATGTACTCGACGATTAGACCAAACTTATTATCATCTTTTCCGTTAAAAAATTCAGAATCGGAATAGGAATACCGCACACGAAAGCCATGTGTTAACAAAACTCTACGGCAACTTGGCCAACAGGCCAAACAGTTTTGAGAAGTAGATTTACCTTATATAAATTTCGTAAAGGTTTATTATAGAAAGGGGGAATAAGATGGGGAACCAAGGTTGAGACCGACTGATTCAAAATGACTCAATATCTCCCATGCCTAGAGCTTATTAACCAACAGGTTGGACGGCCAGCCAAACTCGAGGCACCTACTTCGTCCACTGGGAAAATGGTCACAAGAGACACGAACTTGGATTACTCTATCAGAAGAACAGTCGTAAAAAGCATGCTTAGACGCCTTCGTGTGATCGAAATCGCGTGTTTCTTTCGCGAGAGAGAGAGAGGGGGGGGGCGGAGGGGTTGAATGAAGGAATAAGTAAAGTCCCAAGGCCATTTTATTTTGATGGCGAACGACAGTTTCGAGTGTGACCCATTTCAGGGCAACTAATGCGCAAAATTAGCAAGTGAAATGGCCGTCGGCATCTTATCTAAAGCTAATGTAAGCGCACAAGAACGTGCGGATAGGGGCTTCTTATTCTATAACTTTAATTCTTCCTCAAGCATTTGCTAATTTACCTTACAAACACATAACTATCACCAATATACTGTAAATTAGTCATCTAAATTCATTGAAATCCTTTCTGTGGGGAAAATCAAGCACCAATTTAAAAAGAGTTAGCATGATTCAATCAACAACTCTAGAGATCTACCTTGAAAGGGGATGAGCCATAATTAAAAACAGTGATTAAATCAAAATAAAACAAACAACTTTTTAAAATCTATATACGCCTATATATATATACACACACACACACACACACACACACACACATATATATAT
>UZAE01001069.1:0-15442 GCA_900617975.1 Rodentolepis nana | reverse complement strand
AGTTTCAAATTAATAATAATAGACGGAAAATTACGTACTAGATATTAAGGATACAGAACCACTGGACTCCTCCACCTAAACGAATAAATTTATTTATATCAAATGGTCCTTTATCAAATTGAAAAAAGTCGAGAGGGGGAGGGGAACAGAAGAGTGCTTCAAAGATGTAAGAGACAAACTCAAAGGTAGAATAAAGGTGAGGTGCGTACTGTGGAAATAGTCGAATATGGCATAGAGTGAGGTGATGGTAGTTTGAAGTGAGAAGTCAACTGCCAGTTAATAGACTTTTTTGGCGTATGAATATACGTTGCCCAGGGTGCACCACGTGGAGTTAAGTCTATCGCACACCCCAATTAAACGAATAAAAAGATGTGCTCGTCCTTGAATTCTGTTGACGGATCTTTCTTCATTACTCTGATCGACCAAATTTGATGATTTTATCGACGTTGTTTATTGGTGTCCAAAAAGGTGAACTTGTTGTGGTTTTCGACTGCTATGCAAAATTTGTAAAATTTATGAAAGGATTCAGTTCCAATTACACCTTTTGCTTCTAGTTTTAATGGCAATAAAACAAAGTTCAAATATGGCTGAGGTTAGTTAATGCAGATATCCATCGTATTTAACTCCCCATATAATGTTTGCAAATATTTAGCACATTTTCTAGATCAGGAGTTGGAGAACAAGGTCACAACTTCAAGAAAGGTCTTTCTTTGCAGATTATTGATCAATTCTCTTTTGGGAGGTAGGAAAACATGCTCAGACCACAAGAATTTTAGTTAATGTATCCACATCGTAGTTTTATTAGCAGAAAATCACTCCATATGCGCGGAAATTACTCGTATTAAGAATTTACAACAGTCGTCCACGCTCTGTTGGAGTTATGAATTTGAATGGGGAACTTGGCTTGCAATTTTGTTTTTATTGAAGAGAAGGATTTCTTATTTCGTCAACTTTCAGATCGACCAATCATTAACCAGATCGAGCTTAATTTCTGTTTTAAAAAGAAAATTAAACTGCACTAAAGTCTTGTAATATGATTGCATATAATCGTAAAAGACAATGAAAAATATAAATATGCAATGATGGAGATTGGTTAATTCTAGTAAATAGACCATGTTGCTAGGTGACATTTACTTGAGTAAATGTGGGTTTTTGTACGTAGTGTGGGATAGTTGGAACAATTCCCTCTGCTCTTATCAAATCATCTTTCAATGTGAACATGAAGGATTAGGAGGTTCGCTAAATCTCGTACAACTTTTAAGACCACAATTTCTCAGTGTTCATTTGAAAATCGATACTGGTTTAAACGGCCTAATTTTAATGAAAATTGATTAGCAAAGTCTTGCTAAATGGCCAATATCTTCTCTCGTTTCTAGTATTTCTGTGAATTGTAGAAATGAGAGATATTAACTTAGAATGTGCATCAACTAAAATTCCAAATTGTCTTTCTAATTTAGGCTCCATATTTTAAAGTCAACTTTTCTCCCTTTTGATTTTGATATTCCATTATGGGCATCCGAATCTATAGTAAATATTTTGCCCCATATATTTTAGAGGAAAACTCAAAATGCATGCAACATTGCAGATTCATTGCTTGTAAATGCTATGGGAATCTGATGGCTAAAATATTTCCTGAAACATTCGGGTAGACGATTCTGTAAGCATCTTAGTTATTAGTTCTTATAGAAGTCTAAAGCAAATAGCTTTCAATAGTTACATGTGACAATATTATATTCCATTTCAAAAGGTCTTATTAAAATGAGAAAGGTTGAAGAATTGCTATTGTTGAAGGCGAAACGAGAGTTCATTAATGAGAAGATTAAGTCATTAAATTGATCAGAGATCGACGGTAGACAAAACAGCAAACAACTACTTCCAGGTTTAAATAAACCATGATAAATGGTTTTAGGGTTTCAATAAATTGGCCTTTAGCCATTCAATGGGGTAAATGCAAATTGGTGGATAATGAAAATCGAATGACCACAAATGTAAATGCAAATGAATTCATTCCCCCATTGACGGAGTAAACCATGAACCTTGCCAGGTCACTGATCCCTAAAACAATTAAATGAGAGAAATGTTACCTCACCCTCAAACTCGTCCTGACGTAAAAATATGCACAAGTTTGAGTAGTAAATTGAGTGCGCAATCAATTTCCATTTGCTATTTAAAGGTTCCACAAAATGCTCGAGTAAACAATTTAATGGTTCGTATTTTTCATCATATATCATTCCTTTTACTCTAGGGAAAATCCAGCCAACGCATATTTCACCTACAAATCTTAGAACAATAACCCTTATTTATTTATCTGCCTTAAATATTGAGGAGCCAATGCAATAATTTTGAACTTAACTGCTATTGAGAAAATTATTCGAATATTCAGTTTCGATGATGTTCTGATCATTTTAAAGCCGATCGGCCAAGTCAAGATAAAAAGCCTTCACCATAGTAGGACGAAATTGATAGACTAGTATCTGCAATTTTTGTGGTGATGAAGAACACAGAACAACATAGTTCATCATTAAAATGATAAAAGATGCAATTTCTAAATAGCATGAAGGGAATCACTCAAATTGCCTACAAATTGCACATTGCTGGAAATGTTGTTGCTTCCAATTAGTAATACCGTAAACATGTGTTGGACAGTCCATTTGATGGATCATAAACAATTTTAGGGAGGCGGTAGTGAGAAACGCGTACTTATTGCTGAAAGTACCAGCTATATTAAAGCAGTTCTTGAATTTAATGAAAATATTACGCACCTGGATGTTTCCTTATAACTGCCCACAGCAAAGAAGAGGAGAATAGAATTTATAATTGCAGATAATCCACTGCAATCGATTGACAATAATTGCAGTTAAAGTGAGTTGGTGGGGGGGGGGGGTTCGAGATGGGAACAAATGGACGTTGAAAGGGAAGTCAAGGCAGCAGACACTCCAATTTCATTTAACTTCTGAATATTTTTCGATCTTATTTAGAAGTTAAAAGTTAAAGTCGGAAATGCATTAATTATGCTTTGAATTTTTGGAAAAATTCTTGAACGTAATAACTAGTGCTTATTGAAAGATTTTCAATTATAATGATCTACCATGCAACTTCACCTCCCATTGTCTACGTAATGCTGAGCATGATATTTTATAATTTTAAAGAATTGGCAAAATCGTGACATAACAAAGTTGGGATTGTCGACATTTCAATTTAGTAGAAATGAGGTAAATATTACTGCCACTGTCCGAATGCATTAATCAAGCACAGATGACACCCCGACACAGAATTCCAATTGTCAATGTTGAATGTGGATCAGAAAAAATTAAGAGGCTTATGAGTTACGATTTGAACCAATAGCAAGTGTTAGTAAGCGCTGGTGTATTAAGCATGTTGAAAGAGACAATCACGTGACAGTTTGACTTGCAAGAGATATTTGCTAAGAGTAAGTTTGATCTTGAAGGCAGTTTGGTGAGAATTTTAGCTCATATCTGTTTTCAAGCAAATTAAATTTTTCTTTCGCTTGCATTTTATCGAAACAGTAATGTCAAAAGCTATCAAAGTTGAAAGAAAAGGTAATTGACTATTCTTCGGGGCCTTTTTTACCACAAAATAAGAAGTTGATTCGCAGTCCGAAGCAGAAGATTTTACTGCTGAATACCATATTCATAGTCGCTAAATACAATCTTGATAATATTTTGCTAGAAATATGACTTAACTAAGAGTTTAAATGACGTAGAGTGTTGTCCTTATTAACTGGACTGAAGTAATTGAATTCACTTTACCATAGCGGACATGATTTATTGTTATTGGAAGGAAAATTTGCATCTACTGAAGGATGCTTGTTGATTTACCATTCTTACAACTAATCACCGTAGATTTAAAAGTATCGAGAAATAAGCAGCTTCGTGGGCGAAGTATGCTCTATTTAAACGGAACGCGGCTCATTGTTGAGTTTTCGCCATGTTTTAAGATTGGTGAAGGCAATCTGAAGGAAGGAGAAATTGTTTTTAAGCTTAGTTACATTTGATATTCGTAAAGAATGCGTTTGAGTAATTTGAAGTTCTCCACATTTCTATTAAAATTAAGATCTCCATTAATAAAAGTATAATATTATGATCTAATATACCTCGTTCAAGTAATTTTTTCACAAGACAAGCTTCTATTTATTTCAAATTTAAGGTTAGTCTAAAGTCATGCTTAGATCGTTATTACTAAAACAGGAATGTATTACAGTTATAATGAACATCCTTTCATTAGAAATAGAAATAGTGTTTGACTAACCAGATAGACACAAGTAAGTAGACAGCAAAATGCCTGGCGTTGTTTTTAAACAAACTTTTCATTTTGCTCAGTGTATTCAGGTGATTACATCAAAATTATTAAAACTAGGGTATGCATTATTCTAATCCAAACTCTCTCAACAGAAAGAATCATATTATTAGTATAAACCATTTATTGAAGTAAATAATTTTAAGTCAGCGAGTATTTTTTCAAATAAATATTTATAAAAATAAATGGTGTATTTTATCAAATTTGCTTAATGTGTTGCTTTGTTTCCCATTGATTTGTCTAAATCTAATTATATTTTCATTAAACCATACAAAGGCCTTAAAGATTCAATGTATTTTTTTGATAAAGCAAATTGAGAGCAAATTGTGTGCAGTTAATATCCTTTTCCACACAACCGCCAACAATTACTGCATTTTTGACAGCCAATCACAAGGGCTCATTTTCTCATTGATCAGCGAATGACCTTAAAATTAAGTGTCTGATTGGTTGCCTACTGGTTTTGATTGTACCCTATTGGTTATGAGTTAGACGTTTTTCTGTTGAATAGTTTTCATAAGGATATCGTTATACAGATATGAATATCACTACAGAAGAAAATGAAGTGCCCAAGGTTGCTTTGGCGTCATGGAAATTGGAGGAAGTGGCTGTATACCTCGGTATCACAGTTTTTATTCTGTTTATACTACTCGTGAAATATCTATACCACAAGCTCAAATGGATTGCCTCGTATATACCTGAATCCCTTATCCTCATTGTGATTGGATTGGTCTTTGGAGCAATTGTCTGGTATGTCCCATCGGTTGCCCCTGGTTTAAAAAATATTCGGCTTACACCAAATCTATTTTTTAATATACTCCTGCCTCCTATTGTTCTTGAATCGGCCTATAGTCTCTTCAATAGAACATTTGCCGATTTTTTCGTCCCAATAATGCTATTTGCTGTCATTGGAACGGTTCTTAATTTCCTCTTCATTGGGTTCGGGATGTGGGGAATCGACAGACTTATCGGTCTTGGAAATCCCTTAATTGATCTTGCCATGAAAGATTACCTTCTCTTTGCGTCTCTTATTGTTGCTGTTGATCCTGTAGCTGTATTGGCAATCTTTCAGGACATTGGTGTTGATGCTGGTCTCTATTATATGGTGTTTGGGGAATCTCTTCTAAATGATGCCGTAACTGTCGTGCTATACAATATTATGAATATCTTCGTTGCAACCGAGCATATATCTACTGGTGATATTCTCATCGGTGTCGGTTCATTTTTCACTGTATCTCTTGGGGGTGCTTTGATAGGTCTTTGTCTAGGAATCCTTTCCTGTCTAATTACAAAGCTAAAAGCCCTATCCGGTGCTTTGCCTTTGTTTCTAATGAGCTACATTTCCTATATGGTTGGAGATTTGTTTGGTTGGTCGGGAATTATCGCTATAATAGTTTGTGGTGTCTTTCAGGCTGCATATGCTTTTCATAACGTCGCTTACCTAAATATTGTAATGTTACGAGCCGGTGTTGGGCAGTTAGCTTCTATCTGCGAAGCAGTTATCTTTCTAATGCTTGGTTTGGAGATCATGGCCACAAGCCTCATCTGGCATGCTGGCTTCATAATAACCGCCATTGTCATGTGTCTAATTGCCAGAACTCTCATTACATTTGTGCTCTCTGCTATAATCAACCACCATCGACCATCACACTCGAAAATTCACTGGTCAGAGCAAGTGATAATTAGTTATGGAGGTTTACGAGGTGCCGTTGCCTTCTCACTAGCTGTTCTCATCAACGAGCATTTTCATGGTGAACATGACAACACAGCCAGAAATATTCTAATTACAACAACTCTAATGGTCATCCTCTTCACGGTGGCATTCATGGGAGTAACAATGAAACCCTTGGTTCGACTTCTGCATATTCGTCTTGCTAAAAATGTCGAAAATAAACTTTTCACAACACTTAATAACTCTATCATTAACCAAGCTCTGCTATACATGGAGACTTTAATTGGAGAACAGGGTTCAAATCATTTGCGTGAAATAATGTACCGCCTGGATGATAAATATATTCGGCCGTTCCTTCAAAAGAACGCTATGAGTCATAGTCAGAAGATTGTGAATGTTTATGAGAAATATGCGTTGCAGTTTCATACTGAAGCTATTGAAAGTCGTAGAACGTTGGATGATGGAGACATGAAGGCAGGAGATCTACAATCTTCTGGCAATGTCAAAGCAGAACCGGGGCCTTCTTTGCCCAATCGAAAATTGAGAAAACTAGCTACATTCAGTCCTCTAGATGAGGTTGAAGAGGACGACATTTTTGAAACTTCAGTGCCACTAAACATGCCCAAGCAAGTTAGACGCAGAGTTAACGTAGCTAGCATGTATCAAGGCGAAGAGTCTGAAATATACCTCCCTCACCGGAACATATTTCACGAGGCCAACGATGCTCACTTTGCACAGTTTAGTCGTAACCAGCATCGTCTTTTGGAATTACTAGACGATCATATTAACGTAATGTCAAAAGACAGATTACAAAAGGCTCGTGCAATGAGTATTGATTCAGCCATGGGATCCCCAAGGATAGACAAAAGACGGCATAGGAAGAAATTCTCTAGATCTCACACTGAAGTTGTTGGATATCCAAGTCAAACATTAACCCCACCTTCTTCGCCCGGTGATGGAGAAGAACTTTTAATCCGCCAGAACCCTACCGGTAAACACCACTATCCTCGTGTTCCTCGAAGTACAAAGTTCTTTCCACACCAGACAAATGTATGAAACGATAATTAATCCAATTTTATGTATGTTTTTTTGCTCAGACTATAGTTTATTTATAAACAGTGCCTATCACTAATGAAATGACTCATTTTGTCTATGCTGGCAAATGCAAATTTATAGGAAAATCACTAAGTTCACTTAGAATCCGCTTTTAAAGGCAGTATGGTGTCCGATTGGCCAGATTAATACACGGCGTTACAATGGCTGGGCGAAGGAAGTTTATTCCGTTGTGAAAGGGAACGGGGCTAATGATGAAGGTGTTAAGTAAAGATGACTTTCAAAGTTAAAATTTCGGAGAGAATTGCACCATCAGCTCAGAGAGAAAGAGAAGAACTCAATGCTCAGAGAAAAGGAGAATTAGGTTAGATTATACTCGGTCTATATTTTCAGCTTTGTAATGAGGTTAAGTTGAATAATTTTCAACTGTGCAATGGTCTCTGAAATTTCCATCTTTCCCATGGAATGGCCATTTCCACATGGTTTCAGGCTTAACTGACGATTTTTATAAGATTGGTACATCTTTGCCCGTTAATTAAATAGACTATCTCGAAAATTCTTTTTGTGATATGATGAAGGGTTTGCAATTCATGCCTCTAATTTTGTGAATAAGATTTCTGTCTACCTCTTACTCTCTGGTCATTTCCAAGTCGATCATATTCAGTCTAATCTACTTCAAAAATATTCTTACCTTACGACTGGGCTATTGTTTTTAATTTTACTTAGTGGAAGATGTGAGCTCCATCCTTTGAGTATATTTATTTAGCTTCCGTGGTCAAGTGCGTCAAAGCTTGCCTAAAATATATTAATTTCATCGAGTAATGTTCCAACTTCAAAATAATTTATTATTAATTAAAATCTTTCGCTGAGTCATATCTTCATCTAAGAGCGACGCCAAAAGTAGCACGTTTTTACTAGGCCTAGTTGGGACGGGGAGTACACTTTGATGAAAACATTTGTTCCATGAATATCTCAGCAACTGCACCTCAACTACTTCACCAATTTTATGCATCCTAAACTCCCTAAAGGTAACGGAAGAGAGACTCTATAAGCAAGGAGACTATTTTGTTTTATTTCTGTCATAGTAAATCGGGCAACATTTACTACTAGGGGAAAGGTGTATTAAAACACCAAAACGTTATTTGCTATCTACGGAAGAAAATTCCGGACTACAGATCATTAGAAGGATAAAAAAGATGCGTTCTACGAGTTATTTATTTCCCATTTAACTATATCTAAGCTCTATACCTATTTTTAACTAATTTCATCCCGATTTCCAACAGTTTTTTTCATTTGTTAATCTGATAATTCATTTGATAATTCAAATCGTGTAATTTTGACGTTACAGGTTAGAATATTAACATGCACGTGTGTTAAAAGAAGTGTAAAGCGGTAACGTGTTTTGGGTATTCATAATAAAGATAACGAGGTTCTACTTATCGAACACCTGCTTTTCATATTTATAAAAGATAAAATAAAAACAAAATACATCATCGCCATGAACATCAATGATAAATGAAAAAATCTCGTTTTTGAGTTGTAATGTTTGCGTCAATTCGCATTATTCCACACACTTTCAAAATAAGTTGAAAAATATTAACCCAAATGCTAAAGAAGAAACATACTCACAAGTTAAAACGCTAATTTTTTTAAAATTTTGATTCGCCTTTTTAGCCACAGAAGTTAGCAACTTTTCTTATTTGAGGAAATTGCAAACAATTCATATTAATTTTGATGTCTTAGAAATTGATTGAAATAGGGAATTCTTTGAAGTTCACAACGCTGTCATCGATGAACACAGAAATGTCACTAAGGCAGTCTCAACAATGCGACATGCCACTTGTCGCGTAAGGAGAAAATGCAATTTTGAGTACAGAGACTCCTCATCCAGCCACGAGTCAATAGTTGCTGCATGGCCAGTGTAGCCAAAATTGTATTTAACGAATAACCTTCTCGTCAGACATATGCCCCAGATAAATGGGCTAAATACTATACGTCTTCTTCCTTTATATTACGGAAGGGATCTTTCCATTGAGATTACTGAGCATACTCTAAGGCTTATTCGTACAGAAATCCGCTCCTATAGGAAATAAAACGTAAGCTTTCTATGAAATTTACCACATTATAGCCATTCCCCAATTCGTCGAATGTAATTTAAAACATAAAATTGAGAATTGCATAATACCTATAATTAGACAATGGAGATTGTAATATATTTAAAGGAATTTCCTAATATTTATTTATTTATTTCAAATGGTAGGCGTCTTGGTAGTTATCATTAGCCAACTTCGCTTCACAGAGAGGAGGAGGAACATCAAAGTGACAAAAAGACGAGAGAGAGGGGGGGGGAGAACAGAAGTGTTTCAAAAACGTAAGAGACAGACAGATTGACAAAAAGGCAGGGAAAAGGTAAGATGAGTACTGTGAAACGGGACGAATATGGGAAAAAAGGTGAGATGAGTACTATGGAAGTAGTCGAATATGACGTAGAGTGAGGTGATGGTAGTTTGAAGTGAGAAGTCAACTGCCTTAGTCGAATATGACATACAGTGGGGTCAGAGTCAACTGAAGGTAGAAAAAAGGCGAGGTGAGTACTGTGGAAGTGGTGAAATATGACATACAGTGGGGTGATGGTAGTTTGAAGTCAGAGGTATATGACATACAGTGGGGTGATGGTAGTTTGAAGTGAGAAATAGGTAGAAAAAAGGTGAGGTTAGTACTGTGGAAGAAGTCGACAGTAGAGCAAAGGTGAGGTGAGTACTGTGGAAGGGGTCGAATTTGACATACAGTGGGGTGATGGTAGTTTGAAGTGAGAAGTCGAAGAGAAAAGGTAAGATGAGTACTGTTGAAGTGGTCGAATTTAAGAAAAAAGGTGAGGTGAGTACTGTGAAATGGTCGAATATGGACAAAGGTGAGGTGAGTACTGTAAAAATAGTCGAATATGATATAGAGTGGGGTGATGGTAGTTTGAAGTCAGAAGTCAACTGCCGATCAATAGACTTTTTGCAAGTCAGAAGTCAACTGCCGATCAATAGACTTTTTTGTCTTTGAAGTCAGAAGTCAACTACCGTACAGTGGGGTCATGGTAGTTTGAAGTGAGAAGTCAACTGTAGGTGAGGTGAGTACTGTGGAAGTAGTCGAATATGACACAGTAAGGTAAGATGATTACTGTGAAAGGGGTCGAATATGACATAAGTGAGGTGATGGTAGTTTGAAGTGAGAAGTCAACTGCCTTAGTCGAATATGACATACAGTGGGGTCAGAGTCAACTGAAGGTAGAAAAAAGGCGAGGTGAGTACTGTGGAAGTGGTGAAATATGACATACAGTGGGGTGATGGTAGTTTGAAGTCAGAGGTATATGACATACAGTGGGGTGATGGTAGTTTGAAGTGAGAAATAGGTAGAAAAAAGGTGAGGTTAGTACTGTGGAAGAAGTCGACAGTAGAGCAAAGGTGAGGTGAGTACTGTGGAAGGGGTCGAATTTGACATACAGTGGGGTGATGGTAGTTTGAAGTGAGAAGTCGAAGAGAAAAGGTAAGATGAGTACTGTTGAAGTGGTCGAATTTACGAATATGGCATAGAGTGGGATGATGGTAGTTTGAAGTCAAGTAGTCGAATTTGACATACAGTGGGGTGATTGTAGTTTGAAGTCATGTCAACTGCCAGTTAATAGACTTTTTTGTCGTATGAGACCAGGGTGCACAACGTGGAGGTAAGTCTATCGCACACCCCGAATTTCCTAATATAAAAACAAAGTGAAATTATCTGAACTTAAAAGGCTTTTTAATTAATTTTAGTATAAACTTGGGTCTTAGAGCAAAGCGAAGATTGAGGAGAAAGATTCAAACGCTTCAGATTGAATTTAGACGCTTTATAGCACGGTATCAAATTCTTATGCGAACCATTTCGGCAATAGTGGAGTTCGCGTATTGCCAGATTACTCCTTGAATACTCTTTGATTTGACAAGCAGAAAAGTTACAAAGACTGTAATGACTTATTGCTGTTAATCAACAACATTTTGCTAGGGAATTAATTCATTTACATGCAATATACGGTCAATATATTTAAAGAAGTAATTTAAGGAAAACTATAACCAATAAACTAGAAAATGAATGTATTTCGAGTAGCGTGATCAATCAGGGAAATTGTTTAGTACTAACAATTCTTTCTATAATTAGATATTCGCTTAAGCAGTGAATTCACCGTATTTATCCGTTGAATATGCTTCTCTGACCCAAACGAAACCCAAAGTTCACTTGAAGACGGTGTTTATTTAATGTAATGGAGTGATTTTAATACATGTTACAAATTGATGTTTATATCATAAGTGTTTTACAACGGCGAATTTTTGTGCCTTGATCAGAAGAGATTGCATTACTGAACAAAATTTAAGGCCACAAACATGTTGTGAATGATGAAATAAAAGAAAAAGAAAGATTAAAGGAGTATTGGTGTATTTTTCCAAAAATGAGACAACCTTAGGGAGAAATTTCAAAGCAAATTGGATGAATTTGGCACAAACCCTATAACTTTCCAACTAGCGTCCTGTTTGTGTGGTGATAATTAAGTGTGAAAGATACTTAAGGATTGGAGGAAGTAACTTTTTTGAAATGGAAATATTGCTTGAAAAGGGATAACATAACCAGCTGAATATATTCTTGTGTGCTAATTTGGAAAGTTTGCAGTGCTATCAGATATTAGAAAGGATTGGAGTAAATAAAAGAGCCATTTAACGAGCAATTACAATTTGACATATGTATAAGCAACGGTGAGGAATTATGAAATTCAATTAGTTTCTACTTCTTCATTTTACTACTTAAAAATGATAAGTATAGTTTCTATGACGATTGACTTTGTGATGCAACGCGTTGAGGGAAATAAATGCTAAATTCTTAACCTTTGTGAATCCCCCTTGCATTCAAACGGAATCATTGAAGTTAGCCCGGAAATTTGATTTTAATTATTTCCCTTATTAGCAAAATTAAACACTCACTTTCGAAAGCAATGGACAATGCCAATTTCTTCCAGTATGGGCAATGAAGTTGTCGTGTTATCTTGCTGCCCAATATTTGAAAATCGTTGTATTCTCATATACTTCTATTTAAATTCCTAAAAAAGTTGATGTACTTCCCAAAATTCTAAAATTTAAAAATATAAACGAATACCTGAAGCAGACAATATTAACATTTTAAGTTTACATTTTATCAGTTTTGGACACCTATCTGGTAATGCCGCTTAAGGCAATTACCAAATTTAAACAAATCTGAACACCATTTGATATCTGTTTTAACAATCGAGTGTTAAGCTTTGCCTAAATCAAATTTGTATCTGTTGAATACAAATCGATATAATTAATATAGTCTACGTTATACTGAAAGTGAATTCATACTTAGTCATCGTTTTCTCTCCTGAAGATCACGAATCATTTTGAATTCTAAATTCATTACTAAACAAAATACTTTCTTAATAAACAAGGAAATGAAAATATTTCTTGCCCTTTTTAAATGCAAGTTCCTAGATTTCAGAATTCGTAAAAAAATATTTTGTAGAAAAGTCAAAACGTTGACATGATTCCCCTCACCCTTTATCTCGAGTTACAAAAAATGCAATCCATACGCAGAAAACGGAGGAAAAATGTGCCATTTTTGTTTTAAAACTCTCGGTTGATGGAATAACCGAAATCGGATCATCGTAAGTTATACAGTTTGGTCGTCGTCGTCGTTGTCGTCGTCGTCTAACGTAATGCACAGGAAACCTGGTTTGGCCTTAAAATTTACTGAACCGAGCGCATGCAGAGGCTAAGGGATCCTATCGACCTCGTCCTGCCCACAGTTGTTAACACTCGGTTACCACACTAAATCACGAAGTAGTCATGATTTCAGCAGAAAAATACAAATAGAAATATTTCAAAATTTTAAATAATTTTAAAAATGTATCAAGAGATACATAAGCATTTAAGTTAGGAATGGAAAATGTGAGCTCGTTCGGGACTCGACAGATAAAAGAAAATGATATTTTGTAGGCTGGATAATAGAACATAATACATTTAAAAGATAGTCTAAGTTTAGTAAGTGCTTGTTTCTACTTGATAGCCCTTCATAATCTAATATTAATGAGAAAAAATCTTCCTCGTGTTTTGATTAAAAAAAATTGTGATAATAGTTAATTGAAAATCCGCCCACTTTCGAGTAAAAGTAATGCTATTGTTCATTTATATAAGTGATATCAATAAACAGATCTTTCATCTTAAATTTGCAGAATTTCCATATTCTTTTGAAAGTTTTCCATGAGATACCTAATTTCATCTTTCTTAATTTTAAAAAGTTGAGGTCTGGTGGTTACCGAAAGAGAACGATAGTAATCAGCCTGAAAACATGTATTGTGGTTCATCAACGTTTCTAAGTAATCAAAAATCATACAATTACTTTCCAATCATGTTGTCATTGATTTGTACATTTATGATATGGAGCTCCGTTCCACTTCGCTTGTCTACTAGATCGTCTTAGAAAACTCATACTCCATCTGTTTATCGATTTTGTTGTTTGAAGTTTTAACTGCACTGGATTAATTAAAATCAATTTAGCTAACCACAATCCCATCAATCAAATACATATCGTCTGTAGTTGGAGATAAAAGCTATCTTCTAATTTTCTAAATGAATACCGTCTCCAAGACTTTTGAAAATTTGTCTGTTGAATCTTTTAATATTTCAAAAAAATTTCATAGTGACAAAGGGACTAATCATAAATCGTATTTTTACAAATGACCTTTACGTCCGTGCGCATTAAAATCCGATAGCACGCCCGTGTTCTTTATGCCTCAAACTCAGCAAAAACTTCAGAGGAAATTCTATAGTGTGCTCTCCTTATTAAAGGAGCTCTTGGACTAAAACTGCAATGATCAGTGCGAAGACTATAAAATGTGGAATTATGGGAGTGTGAAAAGAAAATAAACATGGAAATAAATACATCAAGCTAAATTTTTTGCAAGAGGCAGAGCCGCAGTTCTCAGATAGTCTAAATTTTCAAAATGTTCTATCAAGTATATAGTAGAAATTGAATCTGTCAATATGCCGTATATTTTTACGTCACGATGTCAACACTCTCCTCTATAACAGACTTAATTTAAAACCACTTCATTTTTAAAGTTGACCTAATTCGGCCTAATAGAGAAGCTGATTTTCCCTGGCTCTTAAAGTATTATTATTTTTATAAGCAATTCTGAATATCTCCGAATGTAAATAAAACAAAAGAGTTTACAGTAAAGAATAGAAGTGAAGTCTGCAATGTTAAAAACGCTGTTATTAAAATTTGTAAAGCAAACAACTTTGACTACCTGTTTGACCTAACCAATGAACAGTCAATTAGATTTGAATATTTCTGCTTCGATTTTTATGTAAGGATTTAGATACCTTTACTTTTCGTTTTTTACTTAGCTTGTCTCCTTTTCACCCTAACCACAAGCATTTCTTTGATTCAATCTTGAGGAAGTTTTTTTGACCTACTAGGTGTTTGATAAAGACAAAGACGTTTAGTAGGGGTGTTTGCGAGAGAGAGAGGGAGAATATCCATCCATAATCACAGCTCTTTTTCAATCGAGAGTAGAGTGTGTTGAATGACCCTTAAAGACCTTACATTCAGCACCCTGTCTAACGTATGGTTGTGCATTACCTAAAATTCTTATTTTCTCTCGTAGTAAACATGCCCATACGATTTTATACAAATCATTTGCATTCAGGAATAGATACGTTCCAGGCAGTATGCTTTCTGTACGTGACCTCAAAAATTTCTGGCCAAATCGTCACAAACCAAGTAAAAAAATACTAATTCCTCATTGGGAATTCTATTTTTGTGAAAATTTTCCATATGGGAATCGAATCACAGTTTTTTTACGATGAATAGATATTTGCGTCAATAAGTCAATCACAACCCTCAACAACAATTATTTTTAAGTATATATTAGAAAATAATATATTGAATTATAATAGGTAACGTTGCAATGAAAACGAATTAAGAGAAAATTTTTACTAATGACAAGTGCTTAGATTATTTACGGTACGCGAAAGCGAAACCAACAGAATTATCGATTACCGGGGGTTTCTGAAAGTTCGCTCACCTTTTTGTCATTTGGCACCAAAATGGGATTTTCCGTTTAACTGCCCTGGGTGGATTTTCGGAAAACCCCGGCAATACTTTTCGCCACTGCTCCTGGATGCGATGAGCTGTCATTACTGATAATAGGATAGTCAATTAATTTTCGATTTATTTTATAATTTATCTCGTAATAGAGGGGAATTTTCTCGTCGACTACACCCTCTAGTCCCTTTCCTTATGAACACATGCATTGTATAATTTAAGTTGATATTTACCATATATATATATATATATATATATATATATATA
>UZAE01001068.1:0-15443 GCA_900617975.1 Rodentolepis nana | reverse complement strand
CCCCCCCCCTAAAATTAAAAAGTAGTGGCAGAAAAAGGTTAAAGATTTACTCCACACATATATTAACAGAAAGTTTTAAAAATAATTCTAAAATAAAGATTTGAATTTGTGCCTTTAATCAATTTTGGCTAACTGAAAATGGATTGGGTTTAATGAATCGTAATGTTAACATAGGGGCCCTCAGTTAGCCTTGCCACTTCGACCACTTTGCCAGCATTTTGTGAATCATAGATTATAGACTCTAAATTTATATAATCATTACTACTACAAGATATATTTATATTAATTCCTATCTGCATCTGAAATCAGACCCTTGTGTGGGGTATTAAACACATAATATTATTAACTTAAAGAAGTTCAATCTACATAACAATGAAGGTCTTGTGCAAGAATAAATAGAAACATGTTTCAAATTTTTTACAAAATTGGGAACCAGGATTTCAAATTAGGTAACTTGAAACCGAGATATAACCAGTCAATGCGCATTTTATATATTTTAAATATATCAGGAGTAAAAGAATTTAGTTCCCAGCTTTTAGTCGAATTAGAATTTTTACATAATGATTATATTGCTATCTATAACCCATGCCAAAGAAGTGAACATTTTGATTACCCATGAATTCTAAGCATTTTAAGATATTTTATATTTCATGTATTCTAGTTTCAACAAAGATTAATGAAATTTGATGCGGCATTAATTCCATTGTATTCAAAAGTAGCCTTGGTGAGAATAAATCACAATAACATTTATTCTCACTTATAATACAATCCTTTTGGAAACTGATTAAGTAACTTCTTTAAAATGTTTTGTTTGAGCATTCCAAAGTAACCATAGGCCCAAATTTCAATATGATTTTACTATTAGAACCGATATGGAAATGAAAGCTTCAATGTGCTTGAAATATCCGCTCCTTATTAGGTAACGGTATTTATAAGTGTTTCAATTCGTACGATAAAAAACCGACCAATTAGAACCAGTCTGATTCCAAAATTTGGATTTTTAATAATGTTAATAGAGCAACATGAAAGTATATCTGGGGGAGTAAATGTGCCAAGATCCTTTTTTAATGTTATCAATACCGATCCAAATGTATCTTTCCCTGGAATTAGATCTTTTCTATTGGTATGTTAACGAGTCGAGACAAATGTGAGAAGAGCATAATCTGATTGGAGAAAAGATTTAAGCACATCTTTGTGTCATGTGCGCCAACTGTTTCAAAAGAAAACGCATTTGGGCTCTGCAATATAATGCCTCATTTGAGGTTGGAAACTTGTTTAATAAACAATAAAACAATTGTTTCATTGAAAGAATTTATATTTGTCACACACCTAAAGTTTCTAGGCGGATACCAAGCAAAAGTCCTTCGTATGACCAGAAATATCCTCCCGGTGGCTTCACTTAATGGTTAACATTAGCAAATAGTCACCTTATTCCACAGCGATTTAACTGTTGTCATAGTATATGAGACATTAAAGTTGAAGTTGGTGATTGATAGGTGGAAAGCCAACTTATCACTGAATCGACCCACTATAATTTTTCCAGACAAATAACAGATGTAAGATACTTCACTTAAAACAGCTAAATCTCGATATTTAAGTTAAATAAAAAATTCAATTGACTCAACAGTCCTCTTCTAGTATTGTAGAATAGGGCGATCAATAGTCGTTGATATGAAGCAAAATATTAGTTTACCTGAGAAAACTTTTATCTAATTGGATGAGGTATTTTTCTTCTCATTTCCAACAGATTACTTCAACTGTGATTATTTTCACGTGATTTCTTTAGTCTTGAATGAAATGACACTATTAAAAAATTGCATTTGTTAAAAATATCATGCAAATTTTTGTTCACGTGTTCTCCGATTGAAACTGTTTTACACAACATTTGGTAAACAATTAACCTCGAAATGAAAATCTTCAAAAACTTGTGTCACATTGACTGGCTAAGGAACTGAAAGAAATTCTATATAAGGCCTGAAATCACGTCGAATGTTCCCGAGCGCGAAATTAATGAATTTCTATAGCAATTTTATTATATTTTTTCGAGCTCTTTTCATGATATTATTTGTGTTCGGACATTGAACACTATGTTTCAATGTACTGAGAACACCTTCAAGGAAACTTTGCTGACTCAAAGCTGCTCCCATTTCAAGGTACTCGTTTCCCTTTCACCCCCACAATCTTTCTGTAATTTATCCACTTTTAACATCCTCTTTTGAAAGAGAACCCCTCTGCATTTACTTGTACCCCAGTGTTTTCTCCTCAAATCTGCCAATTTATTTAATTAATCAACATGATTTAGCAAAATTGGCTCTGCGCGTAGCATTATTTCAACGCAGAAAATAAACGTGAACAATATAAGTAAGAACTTTGATTGATTTTCCATTTTCAACTCATGAAGAATTTGCGAGGATTATTTTAATTTCTCCTAATCAGTGATGGTGAAATATTACCTGATATTTACATCTCGCCTCAAAGAGAAAGCTGTTCCTGATAAAGATGGAAATACCTGAACACCTAAACATGATACCTATTTGTTTAAAATATGACTCACACAATAAAATTCGAGACTATTCCAAATAACAACCCAATCAGGTGGTCAAGAGAGAAAACCAAATTGCATTTCGCAATGGTAATGTGTTGTTAAATTGAAGAAACGAGCGTCTGCACCACTAGCCTTCAAATAACCCGATTTTACAGGCTTGGACAATTGGCCAAGCAATAGTCTCCATCTTGGACGACTGAAAATAATACCAACAGACCCAAGTACACACATATATTATTTTTTATCAAAATAGTAAATAATTTGAGAAATCCTCCTGCGCTATTGGATAATCATCAATGTATAGTGAACTTTTTAGAAAAGATCACATCCAACAAAAAAAGTAGAAAACTTCAGACAAAATTTTAATTTTACTTTGTTAACTGAGCTAAATAGGGGGGGGGGGTGGTCATTTTTTTATCATTGAGCTCCATTGGTAATGGGTTACAGTAAGGCAATCCATGAAAAAAGAATTAACCTTGGTTAGTAAAATATCACCTTCCAAAATACCATCAAATTTTTCGATGAATGTACGGTATAAGTAGAACAGGTTGCTACACTAGCATGCCATGACATATGTTCAATAATCTACATAGTAAGTTCTCCTAGTTTGTAATGGCTCCCAGGATTAGCTAAGCTATATATATTGTATATTTCGTAATCAGTCAAACTCTTATAATGGTAATATAATTTAATCGGTCGAACTTAACATACTTTAATTAAACCCTAGTGACTATTAGAAGAAAAATTATCAACATTTAAATATAATATAAGTCAATAGGCTCCGAAAATTGTGAACTTAAACTTCCATACAGTGTAACTGATGATGCAGCTACCTAAATTGATGTATGATGTCACTGACACAGGGCTTAGTCATTAAATGCAATTTTAGGTACGTTGACCCTGCATTGTTTACTGGCTGTTGATTGGCTGAGAGGTCTCTGTACTCGCAACCTCATTTACTCCCTAACACGATCAGCACTAGGACCCCAAGTTCCAGAATGCTCGGGCAAGCATTATGTTCCTTGATTCAGCCACGTTAGCGTTGTGTTCCCAACAAGGAACTAAAGTACTGAAAAACTGAAATTGAAATTTATAATATTACAAAAATAACAAAGAAATCGACACTCTCGAGATTTGCACTTCAAGGAGATAAAATCCCTTTATATCACAGTAATCTTGTTCTTCTTTCTCCTTTATCCCGGAAAAGAGCAGTCACATTTTTCACCTTTAAGAAATATTATATGTGCGGGGGTTAGAATTTAAAATACCACCAAGTGAAGTCAATTTGGATATCGGATATATTTATTGACTAAGAATAGCAATTTTGATATGATATGATAGGCATACACAAGTTGGGAAAAAGGCAATTAGTTTATTTTAAAGGAGCTTTCTTGCAGACAAAGCAAGACTTTTGGTCTAAATTTTTGCACTTTCTTTCTACGGGGCTTATTTGCACTCCTTCAATTGCACTAATTAAAATATCGTTTGGGGTTAGTCGGAATAGCGTTAAATATTTCACTCGGGATACAAAATATGGAACTCAAAAACCACCTTGTTTTTGGTATGCTCACAAAGCATTGCGGTAAATATAATTATAGAACATATAAGGGATTTTTGAAAATTTATTTATATCAAATGGCAGGCGTTTTGATAGTTATCATTAATTATTTCAAATGGCAGGCGTTTTGATAGCTATCATTAGTCCTTTTATTTCAAATGGCAGGCGTTTTGATAGTTATCATTAATTATTTATACAAATGGCAGGCGTTTTGATAGCTATCATTAGCCCTTTAACTGACTTCGGTAATGGCAGGCGTTTTGATAGATATCATTAGCCATTTAGCTTTATTTGCAAATGAGATAGATATCATTAGCCATTTAGCTAAATCGGGCTTCACAGAGGGAAGGTTCATCAAAGAAGCAGAAAACGGGCTTCACAGAAGGAAGGTTCATCAAAGTAGCAGAAATACAGTGGGAAGGTTCATCAAAGTAGCAGAAAGCCGAGGGGCCTTCACAGAAGGAAGGTTCATCAAAGTAGCAGAAAGTCCAAGGGTTGAGGGAAGGTGCATCAAAGTAGCAGAAAGTCGAGGGGTAGAAGAGGGAAGGTCCATCAAAGTAGAAGAAAGTCAAGGGGTGGGAAAGGAAAATGAACATCAAAGTGGCAAAAAATCGAGAGGGGTAAACAGAAGAGTGATTCACAGATGTAAAAGAGACAGACAGACTGACACAAAGTGAGAATAATGATTCACAGACGTAAAAGAGACAGACAGACACGAAGGTAGAAATTGAAGAGCGATTCACAGATGTAAAAGAGACAGACAGACACAAAAGTAGAGGAGCGATTTCAGATGTAAAAGAGGCAGACAGACACAAAGATAGAGAAAAAGTAAGGTGAGTACTGTGAAAAAAAGTCGAGAGGGGGGAGGAAAGAAGGGTGTTTCAAAGATGTAAAAGAGACGGACATAAAGGTAGAAAAAAGGTGAAATGAGTACTGCGGAAGGGGTCGAATATGACATATAGTGAGGTGATGGTAGCTGAAGTGATAAGCCAACTGCCAGTTAATATACTTTTTTGTTGTATGAGTATACGTTGCCCAGGGTGCACCACGTGAAGGTAAGTCTATCGCACAACCCGATTTAACGAATATTAAAAATAGAAAAACATGTGAGTACGAAGAGTAGAATGTAAAACTAGCAGTTAATTATTCAATTCGCAGATTCTTAGTGGCAGGTTTTTTTTGTGACTACAGCTTTTTATATCAAAGTTGAAATTAATTAGTTCGGAAATAGTAAAATAGATTTTATTGTATGTTCTAAGTCATAGGAAGAAGGATGTAAATAGTTTCCGTCTGTTCCCCTCTTTTTGAAACTGTTGAAATAAACCTTCTTTACTGAACCCGTTGGAAGTCCTAGAGATATGGAATCAGTTGGTCTGTCCAGTACAGTCTAATAATTTAGATAAACGGGCCAGAATTTGAGTCAGCTGATTTCCTCCTTGTTATTCAACAGGCCTTTCCTGCTGTCTTCTACCTAACTTTATCACGACAACGGGGTGACGAGGGGGAGGGGGAGGGGGGGGGCAAGAGAGTGAGCAGGGGGGACCGAGTGGACAGGGCTGGTTTGGCGGTTTATTTTGAGATAAAATGTGATTTAGAATGGAAAGTGTACTATCTGGAAATATAAAGAAATGGTGTTAAAATGGTGGAGGTTTGGAGGGGGCACGTCATAGCGCCTCTCCTGACAGCTCACCTGGACAGACAGTTTGCGTAGATATTTGCGTCATAGTACTCCAAGTGATTTAGATTAGTAAGATGGAAATCAACACCTTCAAGATCATATCGAGAACAGGAAGCCATCGCGGTGAATAGGAAATCTCAAAATTATCGCAGTCTTTGCCTTTTCCAGGAGAGCTTTTTCCTTGTCATTTCGGTTTTAAGCTAAAGCGTTTGCACATGATTTGCTATATCTATCATTTTTTAAATCCAGGATTAACTGCAACAACTTTAAGTTCTTTGGGTAGTTAACCGATATCAAATTGTAGGCTCTCGCGTCCAATTCGGTTTCTAGCGTGATTTTTAAAGAGAAGGGGTTACTCTTTCTTGTTTTGGGGGTGAACTATTTTAGAAATGCTTCAAATTCGGGTTTAAATTATTTTTTCAGTGTCGTTCCCCAGGCTGATTGTCTTTTCAACTTCTGTGTGTAGGGGTGTGCAATAGACTTACCTCCACGTGGTGCACCCTGGGCAACGTATGCTCATACGGCAAAAAAGTCTATTAATCGGCAGTTGACTTCTGACTTCAAACTACCAAGACCCCGCCGCATTTCATATTCGACTAATTCCACAGTACTCACATTTTTCTACCTTTGTGTCTGTCTCTTTTACGTCTGTGAATCATTATTCTGTCCCCCCCCCCTCTCGACTTTTTGCCACTTTGGCGTTCCTCTTCCTTTCTGTGAAGCACGAAGTCAACTAAAGGGCTAATGATACCTATCATAACGCCTGCCATTTGAAATATATATATACTTCTGTGTGTCGTAGCCACCTACATCTTGTTTGGCTTATTTATGGCTTCTTATTTGAAAATTTCTGAGGTTACAGTAAGTTGAAGTCAGGAAAATATTTTCTTTGCTTTCAAAGTGCGGTAAAAGAGACGCTTTGGAAATAATTGAAATCACTGGCCATTGCCATTCATAGGGTTACCAAATAAACCAATTGCATGTATGCCATCCTTGTCGACATGATGATCTACTTATTTAAAACAAGCTTTTTGTGCAATAAATTGTTTATATTCCAATATCAATTAGATTTTTCCTCTCAAAAGAGGCCTTAAAACTAAAGCTTACTACTGATTGGAACTTGCTGAGCTATTGTGCACTTTAGTTACTTTTAGCAAACCTGAGTAACTTTGTCTTGAATACAAAATTGAGCTACTCAGTGAATCCACACAGCTTCCTTGAAGTAGTTGAGCAAGATCAAAACACTTTGAGCCATGAAAAAATTATCAAAATTAGGTCATTGAAGTGCCCTCATCGATTAAGTTTACTTTAAGTGAACTAAATTTGGTAATGTGTTGTACGTCTGCAATCCGAAGTTAACAGGAGATAACCAGTAGACCAGATCGGTGTAAAGATAATGGGGAATTTATTTCAGTGTTTTGGATATTTTACTAAAGCTGAAGCATATAGTACATATTAAAATTATGTTTATGGGGTGCGTGATAGACTTAACTCCACGTGGTGTTATTTAATGAATGGGGTGTGCGATAGACTTACCTCCACGTTGTGCGAAATAGCAATGTGGGGTGTGCGATAGACTTACCTCCACGTGGTACGCCCTGGGCAATGTATACTCATACGGCAAAAAAGTCTATTAAATGGCTTGGAAACGTGACCTCATACGGCAAAAAGTCTATAAACCGCTGGGCAATGTATACTCATACGGCAAAAAAGTCTATTAACTGGCTATTGATTTCTGGCGCAGTACTCAACCTACCTTTTCTCGGCCTTCATGTCTGGTCTTTTCATGTCTGTCTCTTCACATCTGTAAATCACTCTTTTGTTCTCCACCCCTCGACTTTCTGTTACTTTGATGTTCCTTCCCCCTTTGAAACCTCGACTTTCTGTTACTTTGATGTTCCTTCCCCCTGTGAAGCCCGAAGTCAGCTAAAGGGCTAATGATAACTATTAAAACGCCTGCCATTTGAAATAAAAAAATGAATAAAAATTATATTTATGGAGAGAAGAAGGGTGGTTTCGAATTGAAGTACATAAGATGGAAGGATGAATGCGATGCCACAATATTTCAAAATGTCCTCACACCAAATTTTAATTCACTTTACAGTTTTATGCTCAATCAACTTTCAGTTTTAAAACCTAAAGGAATAAAACCCATATTAGAGCTCAAGTAATTTATTTAAAAATAACTTGCTTGAAATTTGTGAGGAACTAATTAGTGTAATTTCCAGTTGTGATACAACGTTAAATCCCTTGGCTAAAGATAAATTTCTAACCTTTCAAAGTCCTCTTAGTGATTGAAATTCATTTAATTCCCAAACGTAAACGAAAAAGCTGCAATCTTTTATCTGATAAATGTACGATATTTATCTTAGACTCAATTAAATAAGGCAATCCGTTTCCCAAACAGGTAACATAAAATTACATTTTATGAACTAGTATTCAAGACTTTTACGGCTTTAACATGACTGGTATCCATTGGACTTCAGAAATATTTTAGTCAATGAAGGAAATATTGTGGACCGCTCTTCACAAACTAATCTATTATTATTTTCTGACCATTAAATCTCTCTTCAAAAGATGCTTTCTGCAATATATAATTATGAGAAATTATTATTATTTCAAATGGCAGGCTTTGTGATATTTATTATTAGCCCATAAACTTTGACTTCAGCTTCCCCCAAGGGTGGGGGAGGGGGTACATTTATAGCAGTTAATTAATAGCAGTCCATTAGCCGTCTTCTTGCTTCTCGGTATCTCTGGCTTTCCGTCGTTGTCTTTAGGGCTAGACACCGAACCAGGTGGGTCTTCTCCATTTCCTCCTGTAGGTTACATAGAGGGCATGTGGGTTGAGTGTATACTCCCAATCTGTGAATTTTCTTCTGATTAAGGCCTTCATTGTGTGGAAAGACATCGGCCGGTCCATGCATTGCAAAATCGTTGTCTCCTTCTTAGCAAGTGTGCCTGCCAGCTCATTGTCTTTAATGCCACAGTGACCAGGAATCCATTGTAGGACCACTGTTTTGTTTTTCTCTCTCAGCAGCTCATAGAGTTTTCTGCATTCCTTTATCTCAGCTGTTTTGGGTGGTTCTCTGTTTCCAATTGATTTATTGCTGATTGTGAGTCCGAAAGTATCACCGCTTTGGTGAATTTTGTATCCAGGCAACATAATTGCTATAGTGCAATCTTAATGGCCTCTATTTCTCCTTCAAAAGCGGATCTATTGTGTCCCGCTGCTGCGTAGAAAGAGAAGAGTTCAGAGTAAACACCTGCACAAACGTTTGCTTGGTTTTCTATGTATGACCCATCAATGAAAACTTGTAGCCATTGATCTCCAGGATAGTTGACAATGATTTTCTCAAGAGCCAGTGAGCGCATTTGTTCTGGAGGGGGGTTTGATTTCCTGAAGAAGTCAAGCAGTTGGGTGCAACACACTACATCGGTGTCTGCTAATGGGTTCATAGGAAGAAAGAGGCCTTTTGGTTCGTCATCGATTTGTAATTCTTTCTTCAGTTCTATGGCTTTCATCATCGATTTGTAATGCTTTCTTCAGTTCTATGGCTTTCTTATTTGCTTGCGTTTTCAGATGTCTTGGTCTATTCTCATAGGTGCTGGAAGAACTTATCCATGGGAATGCGCAGTAGATTCTCATACATTGTCCAATGAGTGCGCAGTAGTTTCTCATACAGGATCAAGGCCTTTTCATGCACAGTAGCTTATCGACAGGATCAAGGCCTTTTCTTTGATAAGGGAGCCTCTTGTGGTGTTAGGATCAAGGCCTTCTCTTTGATAAGGGAGCCTATTGATGTGTTTCCTGTAACTTGGAGCATTGCATCAATGGGTGTTGGCACTTCCTGTAACTAGGAGCATTGCATCAATAGGTGTTGATTTATCCCTGAACATGGCATTGCATCAATGGGTGTTGATTTAATCCCTCCAGTAATTAGTCGTAATTCTTGGTAGTGTGCCTTCTCGAGGGGTTTGAGAGTCACCTCTTTGGCCGTATCCCTCCATTAATTAGTCGTAATGCTTGGTTTTGTGGCCGTCTATTCCTCTAGTAATTAGTCGTAATGCTTGGTTGTGTGCCTTCTCGTATTGATATGAGAGTCACCTCTGTGGCTGTAATGAGTGGCTCACAGTTGAATGTCACCTCTGTGGCTGTAATGAGTGGGTTACAGAAATACAACATTATTGGCTGAATAAACATCTTGTTTCACCTCTATGGCTGTAATGAGTGGCTCAAAGCAATGCAACATTATTGGCTGAATAAACATCTTATAAATGGTGTTGAGAGTTAAGCGTACACAGCCCCATACGCTACCAACAAGACGCTTCAGTACATTCAGTCTATTGGAGACTCGTTCTGCTATTTCAGTAATGTGACTTTTCCACGTTAGCTTTGTGTCAAAAGGAATCCCGAGATATGTGAACTCACTGGTTTTTTCTAGGGTAGTATCCTTGTACCTTAGAAGGGGGTTTATGCTGTGCCGGGTCAAAAAATGTTTGGAATGAAATTTTGGAATGCAGTTTTTGCAGTGTTGATTACCATTCAGTTTGGAATGCAGTTTTTGCGGTGTTAATAACCATTCCATTGCAGTATTGCGGTGTTGATTACCATTCCATTGTTGTCGCACCAGTTCTTATTTTAAGTGCACAAGTTAGGGCACTTTCTGTCCTCTTCTGGACTTATTTCTTAGGGGCGGAATACCATAGAACAAGATCATCAACATAAAGTAAACACTTGATGCCAGTGACTGTCTGTACCAATTCGGCTATGTCATTGATGAAGACATTGAAAAGAGTGCAGCTTGTGATAGCTCGCTGTGGAAGACCTGTTTGTAAAAGATTGGATTTTGATAGAGCATTTCCATATCTGACTTAACATGATCTTTGTCCAATGAATGCTTTTATCCAGTTTAGCATGTTATGCTTAATACCAATCTTTGCCAATTTTAGAATTAGCTTCTCTTTCCATACTAAGTCATATGCTGATTTGAAATCGACGAAAGCAGCCGTAAGAGTATTTCGTACATCAAGGGCATCTTTGACGTGTTGGTTCGTTGATCTTTACGGCCTAAAACCTGCTTGTTCACTCCTAAGAATATTGTTGTAATCCTGCTTGTTCACTCCTAAGAATATTGTTGGTCTCAAGAAACCAGGTCAGCCTCCTGTAAACCAGTCTTTTCATAGATTAAGCCAGCAGGCTTGTGAGGGAGAAAGGTCTATAGGTGCGCCTCCTGTTAACCATTCTTTCCATAAGTTTCGCCAGCACATAACCATTCTTTTCATAAGTTAAGCCAACATGCTTGTGAGGGAGATAGGCCTAAAGTTGTCAAAGTCATCACGCTCGCGAGGGAGATAGGCCTATAGTTGTCAAAGTTGCTACAGTACTGGTATTACTATGGCAACTTTCCATTGGTAAGGAACGAGATTAGTCTCCCAGCTTTTATTGAGATGCGTCAGCATGGTTTCCTTGACTGTTAGTCCCATTCTAATTAGAAATTCGGGATGAATACCGTCTTTGCCAGTTGACCTCTTGCACTTGAGCTGTTTTATCGCAGCATTAAGTTCGCTAAGTTCAGGATTACATTATTTGGTGTTGCTATGTTTTCCTTAATTTCGCCAAACTGTACATTATTTGGTGTTGTCGTGTCTTCCTTAACGACTGTCTTACTTGTATCTTTAAATCTCTTGAAGATTTTCTTTCTTACTTGTAGTTTTAAATCTCTTGAAGATTTTCTGACAAAGTATCTTTAAATCTCTTGAAGATTTTCTGACAAAAGTGTTTTTCTAGTCCTTGTGGGAATAGAACCTCGCAAAGCAGTTAGCTATTTGCTTGTGCGAATAGAACCTCGCAAAGCAGTTAGCTATTTCGGTGTCGAAACCTTGCCAAGTAGTTAGCTATTTCGGAGTCGGTTCTTTCTTGGGTCTTTCTCTGTTGTTTTGGAGGTTACCCAGCAATTTGAAAGTGCGTTGGCTATCACTTTGATAGTTTATATTTGAGATGAACTTGTCGAAAGAAGTGCATTCGGCTTGTAAGATGGCTTGCCTTAGGACAGCTGTTTGTCGTCTCCAGGCTTTTACGTCTTCCGTTCTTCCAGTCTGATCAGCAGTGTTGCGAAGGGCGTCCCGCTTTCTTTTCAGTTCCTCAAGGTGTTTCGACCAAAACACTCGATAGTGTTTAGTTTTTCCTCGGGGAATAGTTTTCTTTGCACATCTGATCATACTATTCGTGATAGCAGTGCAAAGTTGGTCAGGATGTTGGTTGAAGTTGAGGGGACTTGTGTGAAGTTCATCCTCTAAAAGGTTTGTGAATTTAGGCCAGTCAGCCTTCTTGAAGTTCCATGATAGCTTAGTTGGCACTTTCCTTGACATGCTTTTGCTTCCGATGGTAATACTAGCAATGAATGGTTTGTGACCAGGATCGTCAATAATTGAATGTTATCAAGAATTGAAACAATTTCATCAATTCAATGAATGTTGTCATCAATTGAACCAATTTCGTCAATAATTGAATGTTATCATCTATTGAAAAAAATTTCATGAATTCAATGAAATTCATCCAATTTCAACAATTCAATAAATGCTGTCAAGAAAAAAACCAATTTCGTCAATAATTGAATGCTATCATCAATTAAACCAATTTCATCGATTCAATGTATGTTGTCATTAACTAAACCATTTTCGTCAATTATTGAATGTAATAATCAATTGAACCAATTTCATCAATTCAATGAATGTTGTAATAAATTGAACCAATTTCTTCAATAATTGAATGTTATCACCAAATTAACCAATTTCTTCAATAATTGAATGTTATCACCAAATTAACCAATTTCATTATTAGAACGAATGTTATCATCAATTGAGCCAATATCGTCAATAATTGAATGTTATCATCACTTGAACCAATTTCATCAATTCAATGAACGTTGTCATCAATTGAACCAATTTCGTCAATAATTGAATGTTAACATCAATTGAACCAATTCAATCAATTCAATAAATGTTGTTATTACACCCTGTATAATCTACCTAAATACCGGCAAGTTGCAAGTGGAATTCTAACTGGAGTAAAAGATGGCCTCACCTCACACTACGACCTAATCAAGAGTATGGGCTCGACACAAGACAAATGTGAAATAATAAGATTAAATGTTTGGAAATGTCAAAAGATATATGCAGTCTATAATCCTCCCCAGAATTGTCCAAACTTTGACTTTCTGAACATCTCACAAAAAACTAGAGTATTAGGAGACTTCAACGCCCACTCCACCAGATGGGGCTACAAGGATACAAACATAGCTGGAAAGGAAATTGAAGACATGCTAAACAGCAACATTCTGGAACTTATTTATAGCAATGAGGATCCGGCTACATATTTGCACTACAATGGATCCAGAACAACTCCTGATTTACTCTTGGCTTCAAGCGACATCAGTGAGCATACTCGCCACTTAATGTAATTTAAACACGAATACAGCAAAACATATTCACACATCGGGAGTAACCACTCATCCCACATGCCGCCTATGTAACCTACAGGAGGTAATGGTGAAACCCACCTGATTCGGTGTCCAGACCTTAAGACAACGGCGGAAACCCAAAGATACCGGGAAGCAAGGAAACAGGTGATGAACTGCTATTAATTAACTGCAGTACATGTACCCCCTACTAATGGAGGAAGCCGAAGTCAAGGTTTTAAGAGCTAATGTAAAATGTCATATGGCTTGCCATCGAAAAAAAATTTGTTTTAAGAGAGTAGAAATAATGAAGAACAAATATTAATGATATTTCTATAGAATTTGACAATATAATTGAATGCTTTAAAACCGATTTATAAAAAGAAACTTAATATTATCACTTACATTTTAGTTAAATTATCAAAATATGAACGCAGCACAATTATGACTTAAAGAAATTGAAAGATAAATTTAGCACCTACTTACCACATTCTCTCTCCTCAACCCTCTAATTTGTGAATTTTCTAAACTCAAAAATTGATTAACTGAGAATTTTATTTACCGAGTGAACAAAACTTTAATCATTTTAAAATAAGTGGCTAATCGAATTGCCAACCTAGTGGGGATTGGCCAGTTCTAGATCAATATTCGTGTTCGACTCAACTCATAAAAGATTTATAAATTAAATGGATTAAAATGATATTGCGCTCACTGGCCCTTGAGACAATCAATGCAGATCAATGGATCCAAGTCTTCACTGATGGGTCATACATGGAAAGGCTCACTGGTACTTGAGACAATCAATGTCAACTATCCTGGTCATCAATGGCTCCAAGTCTTTAATGATGGGTCATACATAGAAAGCCAAGCAACGTTGGTGTGGTGTCTATTCTCTGAACTCTTCTCTTTCTACGCAGCAGTGGGACACAATAAATCGCTTTTGAAGGAGAAATAGAGGCTATCAGGAGAGCACAGTCGCTTTTGAAGGAGAAATAGAGGCCATTAGGATAGCACCATGACAATTATGTTGCCTGGATACGAAATTCACCAAAGCGGTGATACTTCCGGACGAGCAATAGACTCTATTGGAAACAGAGAGACACCCAAAAGCTAAATTCACCAAAGCGGTGATACTTTGGGACTCACAGTCAGGTTTACCAAAGCGGTGATACTTTCGGACTCACAGTCAGGAAACACCAAAGCGGTGATACTTTCGGACTCACAGTCATAATAGACCTCAATTTGAAACAGAGAGCCACCCAAAACAGCTGAGATAATAGAATGTAGAAAACTCTATGAGCTGCTGAGAGAGAAAAACAAAACAGTGGTTCTCTATGAGCTGCTGAGAGAGAAAAACAAAACAGTGGTCCGACAATGGATTCCTGGTCACTGTGGCATTAAAGGCAATGAGATTCCTGACACACTTGCTAAGAAGGGGACACCGATTTTGCAATGCATGGACCGCCTGCTAAGAAGGAGACAACGATTTCCCAATGCATGGACCGGCCGATGTCTTTCCACACAATGAAGGCCTTAATCAGAAGAAAATTCCAGACCTCATAGCAATGAAAATTGAAAAGGACAAATGCCAAAATCTACGAGATATTTGCTGATATGGATGTCTACTATGGATGCTGAATAAATTCGCAGCCAGCAAATATCCGCTGGAACTTCACGCAAATATTGCACTGTTCAACTCGATTTTCACAACCATTTGTCACTCAGATGAGCTTTTGAAACCCAAAATCTAAAATGGAAAAATATTCGAAAAATAGAGATACGCATTCTCCCACATGTATGGATTCGACTCAAATATCGTGAACAACAGTGCATCTTTCATGCTAAAAATTCTTTTTTAAACTAAATAAATAAATGTTACAACAGTTTTTCGAAGTTCGATATAGAACACAGTAACCTCCTAAAGCGCGCTTATGACACTCAAGGCCAAAACGTCCAATGCGACTTTTTTAAACACCATTCACCGACATTTATTTTCACAACTAAGATCCATAAGAGTATAAATTATTTTTTAATTTAATCATTTTAACTTCCTGTTGTTTAAACGAATGCCAGTTTATAGCAAAAATGTGATATTTGGCATTTCAAATTTTATTAGCTTCTGCCGAGGCATTCACTATTATTGAATACTGCTGAAGTGCATTGACTTTAATGTTAATTTATAATTCACCTGCTTTATCGAAT
>UZAE01001067.1:0-15444 GCA_900617975.1 Rodentolepis nana | reverse complement strand
TCTTGACACCACAAGAAGAATGCGCATATTAAGGGGACCACACATCTAAAGTTGACACTTAAGTCAAACACAATAATGCAACTGTTGGATGACAGCATTGTGCTGGATCAATTTAAGTCTGTTGCTACAATTTTTACAATTATAAATAGAAACTGGCAATCATCGTCTTAGGGTAAGTGTATCAACCGCACAAACGCAATCTCAACATTACAGAAGAACACACCAGATTCGACTTTATCAGTCTCATTCCTCATAACCCTGTGGTGCTACCTTCTAACGCATCCTTTACTCAACTAAGTGTAATGATGTAATCGTGTTTATCCATCATACAAGGTTAATATTCTTCGTACGTTGAGAACTTTAGAAATAAATTGAACGTTGAAAAATATTCTCTACATTAGGTTTTTTCCATAAGGTGGTACGTGGTGCACCCTGGGCAACGTTTACTCATACGGCAAAAAAGTCTATTAACCATCAGTTGACTTCTGACTTCAAAATACGATGACACGGCTGCTTGTCATATTCGACCGCCTTCACAGTACTCATCTTACCTTTTTCTCTGCCTTTGTGTCGGTCTGCCTCCTTTACATCTATGAATCGCTCTTCTGTTCTCCACCCCTCGACTTTCTGCTGCTTTGATGAACCTTTCCTCTGTTAAGCCCGAAGTCAATTAAAGGGCTAATGATAGCTATCAAAACGCCTGCAGTTTGAAATAAATAAATAAATATTGTTACAAAAGCAGATCCAACAATGAAGGGTATTCTGAAGGTAATACAATGCACTGCCACTGCACAATCATCAAACACAACAGTGATCCTACAAAGGACTCCTGGTCACTGTGGCATTAAAGGCAATGAGCTTGTTGACGTAAATGCTACGAAGGGATAGCATTTAAGCAAAGCATAGACCAGCTGATATTTTCACTTCATGAAGACCTTAATCAAGAGAGAATTCAAAGTGACACTAACTTTAAGCTTGACCAAAGGAGAAATAGTAGTCAGTGGCGCCATCCAACTTAAAAACTGGACAAGAATCGAATCTATTGCTGAATTAAAACTACGTACCAAGTAAGATTTCCTGCCAAATCACCTTCATTGATTAGAAGTAAGCAATCAACTAACATGGAGAAGACCTACCTGATTCGGTGTTCAGCTTTAAAGATAATGGCGAAAACTCAAAAATACTGGAAAGCCGGAAAACCTCAAATGAACTGTTATATATGTACCCAGCCTCCTTTTGGAAAGCTGAAATCAACCCGGTTTCAGCAAGGCCACAATCCATTAATGCAATACGATTGGAATAAAGTAGCATCTTTGGCAATATGTTCAAAAAGCAAAAGCTTGCAAACTTGACAATACATTGTTTTTTGGTATGTCATCAGAATTAACGATTTCACAGTTTCGAAAAATTGTAATCGATATTAAAAGTGTTTGAAAACGTAGAAATAAATAATAAATTGTTAGGTAAACTGATTTCAAGAAATTTTTCTGTGTTGCTATAAAACCAGATCCAACAGCGAAGGGTATTCTGTAGTATATATAATGTACACTACCACTACTTATTCATTTAAGTATAAATGAATATCAAATAATTAAAAATACAACCAATTCCCCTTTTTTTATTTAAAAAGCTAAATTTTAAAGCGTTTCTTGGTTGTTGAAAAATCTATTAGACTTTTAAAATTGCCTTACCATTTTGCAAATATTAAATAGCTCAAATGGCATATTATACTTCAAGTGATGATTTTGGGTGCATAATTTTTGGTAGCAGCGGTAATTTAACTGTGCGGATTCAGTTTTAGAAGTGCAGCCTTGAAATTAATCGGCTATCGAAAAATCATCCAATAAAGTGTTGTCACTCAAAGTCGTAATGAAGGTTAAGGATGTTTGCACTTGAAGCTGTGTGCATTTGATTTTCAATTCAATGATCACATAAGATGCGTTATAATGGTAGTAGAAATTGTCAACTTCTTATTTCAAAGTCATTTTCTTAATTAATCATTTTCCCCTTGTGTTACGAGACATTAAATTCAAGATTAAAAGTGTTCAAATTAAGTCGGATCATTTAATCAAATTAAGATGACGAATAAATACATTTTAATTAAAGGGTTAAGTGTAATTCAAATGTTGTAATATTAATACGGATGTAGTCATTTTCGAGCCTCTATTTTAATTTCCATTAATGAATGACACAGATTTTTTTGTAATAATTAATTTGTGAAAAGCACTTCTAATGTCGAAATGCAGCATGCATGTAGTGAAAAGGGGGAATGGTGCTCCCATTTTAACAGTGAAAAGAGAGGGCGTTATTTATAATTAAAATGTGAAATTGAACTAAATCACGGTCGGACAAACATACTACTTAGCGAAATCAGTAGATTTCAACAATTCATGGAGAAATTTAGAAAAAAACATTCTTTTACTGCCTGTAACGGCACATAGTTATGGGTATATGCTAGTGCTGGAACATGCATCAATCAAGTTCATTATTAATGAAATGAGGACGAAAATAATCTTCTTTCGAAGTCCAAGTAATCTCTTAAATGAGCTAAATGGAGTTTTCTGGATTATTAAAATACTTGCTTTATTTTCTTAATTTTCTTGCACGCAAAATTATTATATTTTGCTGCCAATATCGTCAAAAAATATCGCTTTAAATCAACTTGAATGTTTTTATATTAAATATTTCCGGCACTTAAACAGATATTCAATAATCATTATGGTAGAAGGCTTTTCTTAAAGGTTTAATTGAGATGGCACGCTTAAGAACATTCATAAAAAAATGATATGAATTATCATTTAGGCATAATAAGTTACATTTTTATAGACACGACAAATTATTGGGGTCTGGATTAATATTTAACCCACTTCCTAATGTGCATACAAACAGAAATATTTGGCTAAGGGTACGTGAGATAAGAAGTCACTGTTTTAAATTGTTAACCTGAACTACGAGACAAAAGTAAATTTTATAAATATTAAGTAGCTCAAATAGCACATTATACTTCAAGTGAGGATTTTGGGAGCATAATTTTTGGTAGCAGCGGTGATTTAACTGTGAGCATATAGTCTCAGGAGTGCGGCCTTGAAATTTATCGGCTGCCGAATAAACATCCAATAAAGTGTTGTCACTCAAAGACATTGTGAGGGTTATGGATGTTTTCGCTTGAAGCTGTTTGCATTTGGTTATCACTTCAATGACCACATGAGATGCGTTATAATGGTAGTAGAAAATGTCAACTTCTTATTTCAAAGTCATTTTCGTGAAAAAATCATTTCTTCCATATGTTACGAGTCATTAAAATCGAAACTGAAATTTATCCTTCGAGCGCAAATATGATCTTTAACTTAATGTTTGAAAGTGTTTAGATTAAGTCAGATAATTTACTTGTATTAAGATGACGAATAAATACATTTTACTTAAAGAGTTAAGTAGAAATTTAATCGTTGTGCAATCGATACGGAAGTAGTAAATTTCGAGTTACTATCATAATTTCCATAAATTAGGGAAACAGATTTCCTGTAAAAATTTACTTTATGTAAAGCATTTCTAAATTCAAATGCAACATGCATTTAGTGAAAGCGTGAATGTTGTTTCCATTTCAACAGTGAAAAGTGAGGGCGTTATTTCTAGAGAGCGTTCCATAAATTCAAATTAGTATTGTGAATTGTTGCAAGCTTTGACTTTGATTCCTGTTGCAAAAATATGTTGTTGAATTAACAGTTAACTTACAATTTTTTTCAAATTGGATTTTTACGAATAAGTAAATCTAAATAAATATTCACAAAGCAACGTCTCAAAATTGCCAATAATGGCCCATTTTTCAGTAAAGTAGCCCTTGAAATTATGGACAATTATGAACAATTAGCAATTTATTTCGAATGGGCCTTGAATTGTATCTCATTTAAAATGTTGTTAACGCACGGTTCAATTCTATCTCGCCACACAAAATTTCCAAATCCTAATTTTTGCATAAACGATTTTTTCAAGAATGAATTGATTCGCAATAAGAAAATGCAAGCATTTCCACAACTAATCTGATATTGCGATATCACTTTTATTCAAATGTAGTAATACTCGTGACTGTAATTTTCACATCCAGATAAAATGAGATTTAACTGCAGCATAATATATTGAGACCCAAAAATAGATGATTCGTTGGAATTGCAAACTTGAACAAAATTTAAATATTGGCATTGATTGTAATTTTAAAATTCATGTTGACTTAACTTAATGGTTTATTACTGCCTTATTACTCAGAAACTTCATAAAGTAAATGCATTCTCTTAATGCACAACTATCCTTGTATAAATCGGATTTACTTAACTGGTTAAGTAATGAGTTAATTGGTATAGAATTTATACGGGGCATTGACGTAAAAGAACATAACTTTTAACAACTTTCCGATGCAGCTTAGTTTGAATTACAATTTGCAAATCCTAATCAGTAGGACTTTGAGAGACTTACAAATTCGCATTTTAAGCGCAAAAATCGTGCCCTTAAATCAAATCCCAAGTGATAGATTTTGCCGTACGAAGATACGTTGTCCAGGGTGCACCGCGTGGAGGTAACTCTATCGCACCCCACACATTCTTAAGGATTAAGCTAAAGGTTTTATATGTGCGCGAAGGATTATTTTCAAGCTTGGTTTTAATGACTCGTGTTAAATGGAATAAGTTATTATTCAAGTTAATGCCTTTGAATTTAAGAAGTTGGAATTCTCTACTTCAATTGTCACGCATCTCATATGGACATTAAAATAAAAATCGCATGCAAACAGCTTCAGGCGAAAAATTCCTAAACCTTCGTAATGATCAAACATTGTTAGGTGTTCATACGGCAGCCAATAAGTTTCAAGGCCGCATCCTGGAAGCTAAAATGTTTGAAACCTTTCCCAAACACCGATGCCACCAAAAATTATTCTTCCAAAATCCTGACTTGATATATAATGTGCTATATGAGCTAGTCAATATTTGAATATAAGTAAACTTATTTTAATAGTTAAACCGATTTTCAAACACCCAAGGGGGTTGGTTATATTTTAAATTATTTGATATTCATATATACTTAAATGAATCAGTAGTAGTGGTGCATTTTATATGCATCAAAATACCCTTCGCTGTTGGAATTGCTTTTGTAACAGCACAAAAAATTAAAAGCACAATAATAAAATAAAATATAATTATCATTTTTAATGTCAGGCTTTATGATATTTATCATTGGCCTCATAGTTGATTTTAGCTTTCACCATGAGTAAGAAGGTACATATAAAGCAGTTCATTAGCTCTCATCTGGCTTCCCAGTATCTCTGTGTTTTCGTCATTGTCTTTAGAGCTGGACACCGGATCAGGTGGGTCTTCTCAATTTCCTTCTGCAGGTTACATACGAAACATGTTGGTTCAGTGTTTACCCTTAATCTAAGTAGGTGCTTAAACAGGCCATCTTGTGCGGTACGTAGTCTAAACTCAGCAACAGCTTCGATTATTGGCCAGTTTATTATGTCAGAGAGAGCACTTTGAATTCTCTCTTGATTAAGGTCTTCATGGTGTGGAAAACATCGGCCGGTCTATGCTTTGGTTAATTGCTGTCCCCTTCTGATCAAGTGCGTCAGCAAGCTAGTTGCCTTTAATGCCACAGTGACCAGGAATCCATTGTAGGATCACTGTTTTGTTTTTACTCTCAGCAACTGATACAGTTTTGGCACTCGTATATTTCAGCTGTTTTGGGCGCCCCTTGCTTCCATTTAAGATTATTGCTGACATTGTGGACGAATGAATTACTGCTTTTAGTGAATTTCGTATCGAGGCAATATAATTCAATTAGCATTTTCGCAATGGCCCAATTTCCCCTTTGAAGGCGGATCTATAGTGTCTTGCAGCTGCGTTGAAAGCAAATAGTCGAGAGGAAGCATTTGCACTAAGGTTTGCTTGGTTTCCTATGTACTCCTCATCAGTGAAGACTTCGAGCCATTGTTGTGCATGACAGTTCACATTGATTGCTCCAATCGGCCAGTGAGCGCATTTGTTCTGAAGAAGTTTTTGCTTTTCTGAAGTGGCCAAGCAGTTGGATCCAACACATCTTTGAAACACTATTCTGTTTCCCCCTCCCATTTCTCGATTTTTTCAATGTGATGTTCCTTCCACTCTGTGAAGTCTGAAGTCAACATAAAAGCTAATGCTAACCATCAAGGCATCTGTCATTTGATATAAATTAATAAATAAAATAAATAAATATATGCTTGATTGTGTGCCTTCTCGAGTGGTTTGAGACTCAACTCTGTGGGTATAATGAGTGGCTCAGGGCTATTCAACTATTATTACCTGAATTAAAATGTTGTAATTGGTGTTAAACGTTGAGCATGTACAGTCCCATACACTATCAGTAAGATGCTTCAGTGCATTCAGTCGATTCGAGATTCGTTCTGCTATTTTAGCAATGCGACTTTACCATGTTACCATTGTGTCAAACGTAAGTCCCAGATAAGTGAGCTCGTTGGTTTTCTAGGGTAGTATCCTTGCACTTTAGAAGCTGGTTTATCCTGTGACACGCCAAAACGTGTTTGGAATGCAGTTTTTGTGGTGTTGATAACCATTCCTTTGTTGTTGCACCAGTTTACTATTATTTTAAGTGCATAATTTAGAACACTTTCTGTCATCTTTTGAGGGCTGTTCTTAGGTGCCGAATACAATAGAACAAGACCATCTGCATAAAGTAAGCACCTGATGCCTGTGAGAGACTGCTCCAATTCGGCTGTCATTGATGAAGATATTGAAAGAGTGCAACTAGTGACAACTCCCTGTGATTTGATTTGGATGCAACAGTTAAATTCTCATGCATGCATCCGTTTCTCAAATTGGCTGCTGAAATTTATAACAAAATAATTGTACGCAGATCTCCTTTTCTATCAAGATGTAACAATTGCAGTCACAAATAGTACTAAATTTGAATAAAGGTAATATGGTTATATCATATACGTTGTCGATATGCCAGTACTTCCTTACTGGAGTGCAATTCTTCTTGAAAAATCATTTATGCAGAAGTTTGGATTTGAGAAATTTGTGAGGCGAGATATGATTAAACTGTGCGTTAACAACATTATCCAACAAGATACAATTCAAGGCGAGTTTTGATTAAATTGCTATTTGTTCATAATTGCTCGAAATATGTGGACAATTTCTAACCTTACTTTACTGAAAAAATAAGCCATTATTGGCATTCGTGAGAAATTGTTTTGTGGAAATTAATTCTTATTTACTTATTTGAAGACGTCAATGGCCATCTTTATCACAAATATCATGTAAAGCCAGACATTGAAATGATCTCGTTAAATCTAATCTTAAACATTTAGGCATTAATGGCTAAACACTTATTAATATTGATATTCCTACTATAAACACAAATATTATTCTTAACAATTGGCCTTAAAAATAATAACAGAGATACATTTTCTGATTGCATTTGTTGGCCAATTCAAAAAAGGTCGCCATGATAGAAAGCTATGTCATTGGAATTAATGGCATTTTTATTATTGTTGGAATATGCCGACCTGGTGTTCTTGGTGTTTGATACTCGCATAGGGTGCAATTGGTGCAGAGTAAAATCCAACGATTCTGTTAATGCAGCAATATATTTCCGCAACAGGAATAAAAGCCAAAGCTTACAAAAATGCACAATACTACTTTGAATTTATGGAACGCTCTTAATAATTAGCGCCTTCACTGTTGAAATGGAAACAACATTCAGGCTTTCACTATATGCATTTTGCATTTCGAAATTAGATCATATTTGTTCGCGAATGATTAATTTTAATCTTGATTTCAATGACTCGTAGCAAATGGAGTAAATGATTATTCAAGAAAATGACTTTAAAATAAGAAATTGAAAATTTTACGGCCATTATAACGTAACTCGTGTGGTCACTGAGGTGATAACCAAATGCCAACATCTTCAAGCACAAATATCCTAAACCCTCATAATACCTATTAGTAACAACGCTTTCTTTAATGTTTATTCGGCAGCCGATTTATTTCAAGGCTGCACTCCCGAAACTAATGAGAAAATGTTCAAAACCCGATGCCACCAAAAATTATACTCCCAAAATCATCCCTTGAAGTTTATTGTGCCAATTGAGCTAGTCAATATTTGTAAAGTAGTAAGCTAATTTTAAAAGTCTAATCGAATTTTCAACAACCAAGCATCGCATAAAAATTTAGAGTTGTAAACCAAAAAAAAGGAGAATTTGTTATATTTTTAATTTTTTGATATTCATTTATACTTAAATGAATAAGTAGTGGTAGTGCATTTTATATATGCTTCAGAATGCCCTTCGTTGTTGAATCTGCTTTTGTAACAACGTAAAAATTTAAAAGCATAACAACAAAAGTAATAATATATAAATTTAATTTCAAATGGCAGGCTTTATGATATTTATCATTATTCCCTTAGTTGATTTCAGCTTCCAATTTGTAAAAATTTCCTTTGATAGTAGTACATTAGTTGCCTTCTCTCTTCCCAGTATTCCGCCATTTTCGTATTTATCTTTTAGGCTGGACACCAAATTAGGTGGGACATCCCAATTTCTTCTTGTAGTTTGCGTAGGATGCACGTTGATTGAGTATGAAGGTACTTTGACATGTCATCTTGTCCGGTACGTAGACTAAACTCAGCAACGGCTTCTATTCTCGGCCAACCGGTTATCTCGGAGTGTGCCACTGTACACCGTTTCTCATTTGTTCGAGCTTTAAGTTCGTCGCACATTGAGGTATGGAATTCTCTCCTGATTAACGTCTTCATTGTGTGGAAAGTCATCGGCCAGTCTATGGATTGCATAATTGTTGTCCCCTTCTTTGCAAATGCGTCAGCAATCTCATTGCCTTTAATGCCACAGTGATCAGGTATCCATTCCACGACAAATGTTTTGTATTTTAATCTCAGCAACTGATATGGTTTTTGCATTCGTATATCTCGGCTGTTTTTGGGGCGGCTCATTGCTTCCACTTATATTATTGCTGACTGTGAATCCGAAAGTATTATCTCTTTGGTGAATTTCGTATTCAGACAACATCATTGATTTAGTTTTCGCATGGAATCTATTTACCTTTCGAAGGCAGATTTATTGTGTCATGCAGCTGCGTTGCACGAGAAGTGTTGGGAAAAAACATCTGCACAAAGTTTTGCTTAGTTTTCATCGTATCGCCCATCATTGAAGATTTCGAGAAATTGATCTGCAGGATAGTTGACATTAATTGTATCAAGGGACAGTAAGCGCATTTGGAGCTTCATAACAATTCATTTTGGTTTTGATTTCAGCTATATGATATTATTATTATTATAAATTTTCCCTGTTAATTTAAACTTGAATTTCCATATTTATTATCATTACAGAGTATCGATTCACTAGTCTTTAAAATTTCTGATGGCAATCCTGGCAAGGTTAATTCCAATTCTCTACGTCTAATTGATTAGGAAAAGAAGTCATTAAAGTCCTTAAGGTTTTGTCTAAATAACTCAAGGTGCACAATTGGTAAGCGTTGCCACTTGTCAAATTTTCAACCCAAACTACATTTGTCTACTGATAAATTTGTGTTCTTTTTACTTTTGTTAAATAGCTTTGCTTTAAAGCATTAGTGAGGATTGAATATATTGTGTTTTATTCATTCTTTTCTTTTTATTATGAATGAGATTTTCATTGAGTTAATCTGTTTTTCAAACTTGAGTTATTTAATTATCGATAAGGAACTGTACGGTTTTCAATGCACTTGTACGATTTGGGTACAACATTAATTTCGTGAAATACGCTTGTTTACATGGCAACCAGTTTTCAAACTTGTTTCCACGTGGGATAATTAATTTGATCACTGTACATTATTTAAATTACCACTCGTTTAGCCAGGACGATTAAGGGGCAGATAGGCCTATAGTTGTCAAAGTTGCTAGGGTTCCTTGCCCCTTTTTAGTACTGGTATTACTATGGCAAATTTTAATTGGCTACTTACAAGACTAGTATCCCAAATTTTGTTAAAAAGCATCAACATGTGAGAAGTATCGAAGGGCTCTACAAGGCAAGGTTTGAGATGAGAAAGCACCCAGCCACAAATTGTTTGCACATCTCACCCAAATCCTTACCCATTATAAGTATGACTGCGGGGGACAAGTGTTCTCCACGAGGTTCAACGAATCAATGGAGACTTTGTGTTTGAGGGAATCGAACTCGAAGATGTAGAAATGGTGGAATCCCAGCCAAAGGTGTGACACTGTTTTCCTCTCAGAGGGGGCTTTCCACATACTCTTCTAAGTAAGCTAGTAAGCAGGTAAGTGAGCAAGTAAGTGAATAAGTAAGTAAGGAAGTAAGAAAGTACGCTTTTGTGATATTAGTGGTGGTGGTTGTGGAATACCTATAAGAAGCGATTGGAAAGCTTTATTAGGTGGAATGATGACTTATGACAACATCCCTGTCAGTCTGTTGCCAAACTTTACAGTCATCGTGTTCGCGAATTATCGGCTTTTTATCACCAACATAGACCTACAAGAGCGAGAAAGTGATTGTGAAAGCACACCAATTTACTACAGATGGATAGATTGACAGGTTAGGGGGGAGAAGGTGAATAGATGTGCGAATAGATAGAAAGTGAAGAAGGTTGTGGTCAATTTCAATGGCTCTTACTGTCTGGAGGCAGGGCAGTTAGCTTTTCTGTTGGAGATAGAATATCATCATGAGTGAGAAGGCATAGGAGGAAATTCAACCCACACGCGAGGGCAACTTGTCACTTTCCTGGAAGTGAAAATGCGTGTTTTATGTTATTACGCCTCAGATCCCATTGCACATGACTCGCATACACAGATAAGACACCTCTTACTTTAATATTTGTGATTTCGTTACAAAATTTGTCAGGATGTTGGTTGAAGTTGAGGAGACTTGCGTGAAGTTCATTGTCTAAAAAGCTGTGTGAATCTGGACAAGTCGGCCTTCTTGAAGTTCCATGATTACTAAGTTGATACTTTCGTTGTCATGCTTTGGCAGTCGATGGTAATATTAGCAGTGACTGGTTTGTGACCAGAACCAAGATCGTCAATTATTTTTAAGTGCTATGCTCGATGATGTGGTTTAAAGCCAGGAGTATGTTAAGGGTTGTTCTGGTTCCATTGTAGTGCTGATATGTAGCAGAAGCCTCATTGCTATAAATAAGTTCTAGATGGCTGCTGTTAAGCATGTATTCTATTTCCTTTCCAACTATGTTCATATTCTTTTAGCTCCTTCTGGTTGAATGGGTGTTGAAGTCTCCTAACACCTCAGTTTGGTGTGAGATTTTCGGACAATGAAAGTTTGGCCTATTTAGAGGTGAATTATACACTGCGTATATCTTAAGGTGGTTTTGACATTTCAAAACATTTGATCTGATTATTTTGCATATGCCTTGCTCCAAGCCCATATTCTTAATTAGGTCGTAATGTGATGTGTGGTCTTCTTTTACTTCTTTTTCTTTTCAAGTGCTTACTTTATGCAGACGATCTTGTTCTATGGTATTCCGCCCCTCAGAAATGCTTTCCGGAGAAGACAGTATGTGTTCTAAATTATGCGCTTAAACTTTTAGCAAACTGGAGCAACATCAAAGGAATGGTTTTCAACACCTCGAAAAATGCAGTCAACACATTTTCTTTAGTCCGCCACAGCATAATCCTACTTCTAAGGTTCAAGAATACTACCCTAGAAAAATTCAACGAGTTCACTTATCTCGGAATGACGTTTGACACAAAGCCAACATGTTAAAGTCACATTGCTAAAATAGCAGAACGAGTCTCTAATAGAATGAATGTACTGAAGTGTCTTGCTGGTCGCGTATGGGGATGAGCACGCTCAACCCTAAACACCAATTACAGGATGTTCATTCAGCCAATAATGTTGTATTGCTCTGAGACACTGCAAAATTTTGATGGAAATTGGAACAGGGTATTTTCGGTAATAATGTGTGGAATTCAGACAAATAAAGCAGTAAATAGTTGTTGACGAAGAATTCAATTTCTCCGCTAATTAGCATAATTAAATATTATGATTACTTCAGATAGTGCAGTTAACTGTGAGTATAGAAATGGGTTAAATATGAATCCAAACACAAATTCTTTTGCCACCCTTGTTGAATTGGAACATATCATGTTACATTTAGAGATTTTATTTTTATTCATCATATGGCAGGCTTCTTGATGGTTATCATTAGCTCTTTAGTTGACTTCAGGCTTCGCAGATAGGAAGGAACATCATATTGAAAAAATTCGAGATGGGGAGGGGAATAGAAGAGTGTTTCAAAGATATAAGAGACAAACACACAGGTAGAACAAAGGTGGGGTGAGTACTGTGGAAATAGTTGAATATGGAATAGATTGAGGGGATGGTAGTTTGAGGTGAGAAGTCAACTGCCAGTTAATAGACTTTTTTTGCCGTATGAGCATACGTTGCCCAGGCTGCACCACGTGGAGGTAAGTCTACCGCGTACCACCTTAGAGATTATATCGTTCATTGTGAATGCGCTTTAGGTTGACAAAACAAATTAATCTTGAAGGCCATAATTCTAATATAATGACTTATTGAATACGATGATAAAAAATGTTAGTATTCCAGAAAAATGTAGCATAAACGAACATTCAAACCAATATTAGGCGATTTTATTTTTTGATCGATGTTGGCAACCAAACGTATTAAGGGTGCGTGCCGATAAATCTGATATAACAATATAAATCAACCGCATTTAGCTCATTTAAATCATTACTTGAACTTCGAAGGGAAATCAGTTCCGTCAATACCTCATCCATGTTAATGACGAACTTGAATGATGGAGGTTTAATCACCAGTATATGGCCGTAATAAGTTGCTATTGAAAGCTGTGAAGAAATGTTTTTTACGTAAAACGCTCCGTGAATTAACGGAACCTACTTAAGTGGCTAAGTAGCACGCTTGTCAATCCATGATTAATCTCAGTGCACATAAAATCAATTGCCTATATTAATTAGATTGATGAGTTAAGCTTTCGATACAAGTTGTATCTGGATGTTGGTAGTTTACATCGGCTAAATTTAATCATTAAGATATTTTCTGAAAGTTGCCAATTTACTCAATTTCAATTGAGATTTTTTATAATGTGACCATGCAACGTTAGTGGCCATTAAAACTTTAATTCATAGAAACTTTAATACATTTTATTTATTAACGTTCATTGTGCCGTTGATATAGAAAATGCTAGACCTATAAATTGGTCTAATATTAAAGGTTTCCAAATAAATATGCGCAGGCTTTAATTGGCGTAATGGAAAAATATTTTTTATTCATTCATTCATTCATAGAACATAGTGAGAAGGATATGGTTAGCTGTCTTTACTACCTGCTCCCATGTCTGATGTCAACTTTATTTGGTCACTTTATCATTAATTTGCTCCTCTTTCTGGTAGGAGGGGTTGACATGTCAAGTTTAAGAAGTCGTCATAATTCTGTGGATATGGAGAAAACATCTAATTGGCAATTTCATCAGCACCAACCCAAATATTGGTTGGCAAGGAAAGTGAAAATTGATTGCAACGAGAACGAGAATGTATTTCATAAATTTAATTTGATGCAATCACAAGGATGAAATATCGACTATAAATAATTTTCTAATCGAAGTTCAAGTAACTATTTTTAAAAGACTTGATGCGACCGAATTTAATCAAATTTTAAAGCCTGATATTCCTGCGTGGAATCACGTTCACATTAACTGCCAAATATGACAAAATAATTTTGCAAGCATCTTTGGCCATTTTATTCAGCTAAAACCTCTAAAATTAAATTTATCTGCCCTGGAATTTCGAATGTAAATGTTCTATTAGCAACGCAACAGCCAACTTTAAAATGTAATCCCCTCTGTGGAGCCTAAAGCCAACTAGAGAACTAATGATAACTATCAAACTGCCATTAATTTGATCAAAATTTATAACTATATATGTTTTTGTATTTTAAAAAAATGTTCGTTTAAGAAACTACGTTTAAATTACCTGTTTAAAAAAATTATTCGTTTCTTTGGTAGTTCAATTAGATCAAAACCTCGCATATGAAACTCCTCGCTAACGCTCCATTTTAAAAATCGCATCAAAATTGAGTTTTCAAAAATGCGAAGTTTGTCTTCAAAACGCTGATTGTGCTTGCCATCGTCGTTTCATGAATCATCTTAAATTGGCCTCAAGGAGCAACAGAAAATTCAAATTTGCTACAAATTTCATCGTTAGAATATGACAAACTGCTTAAATTTTTAATGACGCATTTCTTGCAATACTTTTTCAATGTTAACAGAGCGCATCATTGCAAATAATTTCAAACATTTAGTTTTAGGAATACCTATCAGTAGATTATTTTATAGTCATAAACTAAATCAACATGCTTGTTTAAATGAAATATGAGACTTTGAAATTGCGAGATTCTTTGTAATCAAATATTTAAATAACCTCTATATGATTCGTTTCAATACCTCTTGTTTGCTTTTCTAGCATTTCTGAAATTTTGGTATCAATCTTATACCATTTGAATAAGACTTAAGTTCCTCAGGTATCTGTTCGCATTCCAAGCAGTTCCTCATATTTGCATTTATACTTTCACGTTATGTGGAAACCACAATTTATTGCATATATTTTGTTTATTTCCTGCATTGGCAACTTTATTTAATGTGTGATTGTAAAGATTGAAGTTGGCAAGAAATGAATAGATTCACGTCAACTTTCCCAGACGCTCCCACATGGAGAAATGTGGCTCAACCTAAAACTTGGAAGGCTATCAATCAATGGCATCAAAATGGTTTCATGTCTAATTACACCATGTGAATCGTACATATAAAGAATGGACAGTTTACGACGCATCAACAAATTGACAATCCTTTTGACTTCAAATAGCATTTGGCTCTAATAGGTAAATAAAGTCTCGTGCAATTATAATAGAGAAGTTACAAATTTAGAGGACCACATTTGGGGCAATAATTTTGCAAATTAAATCCAAAAGGACGGCTGCAAGTTATTTTGAACCGTTGCGGTTAGTTTTACTTTCGCATAAATAGAAAATACTTCTAATAATGTTAAAATAATTGCATTTTGTATAATTAAATTTTTAACTTTACTGAATCGCCTGCTCTTCATTCAGTTTCATAATTTAAATAATGTACAATGATCAAATAAATTATCCCACGTGAAAGCAAGTTTGCAAACTTGTTTCCATGTAAACAAGCGTATTTCACGAAATTAATGTTGTACCCAAATCGTACAAGTGCATTAAAAAATGAACAGTTTCTTATCGATTTATAATTAATGCATTTTTGCGTAATAGATGGATTCAATAAAAATTTCATTTATAAAGCGATAAACGTGAAATTCTAAACGATAATTAGTCCGTCCACAATTTCTACCCCAATTGATTCATCAATTCTACAGGCGAAGTAT
>UZAE01001066.1:0-15448 GCA_900617975.1 Rodentolepis nana | reverse complement strand
ATTTAATTTTCTGACGTAATTATTGTTCTACATAATTACTCATTGTGTCAAGCAATAATTGGCATTTACACAGTCACCATGTTCATGACTTTGTCTGATGAGAAGAGTTACCATGTGCAGTAAAACCCACAGAGGATTATTAAAATGCATCCCAGTATCTGGAAATGAAGATTAGTGATTGGCATAGAACTTATGTAGTAATAATTCAAAATATTTACCAACTCAAATTACGTCTTTCTCGGCATTTCAACAATGAATTCGAAAATAGATTGCGCCAACATTCATTACTCAGATATTGAGTCTGTAAGCGAATCATTATTGAGGAATAATAATAGTGACTCCTTATTTATTTATTTATATCAAATGGCAGGCGTTTTGACGGTTATCATTAGCCCTTTAGTTGACTTTGGGCTTCACAGAGGGGAATGAACATCAAAGTGAAGGAAAGTCGAGAGGGGGGCAGAAGAGTGTTTCAAAGACGAAGGTAGAGAAAAGGTAAGATGAGCGCTGTAGAAGAGGTCGAATATGACATGCAGTGAGGTCATGGCAGTTTGAAGTCAGAAGTCAACTGCCGGTTTATAGACTTTTTTGCCGTATGAGTATACGTTGCCCGGGGTACACCACGTGGAGGTAAGTCTATCGCACACCCCATAGCGACTCATTATTAATAGAGGTTAGCAAAAAACCCTCCTTACTTCGTTTGAGCAAAATGGACTTGGAAGAGAATATTTGTGTCTCTATTGATCTATTTGTTAATTTTATAAATCACTTCAAAACAAGATCCTTTTTAGAAAGTAAATTATGGAATATTGAAATAATTCTGCAGGGGATAATATATGCATTGAATAGTAGTATACAAGGAAATTATGATGTCAAATTTGGAATTTAAACTTCAGGATCCCCTTATTTCTAGAAGGAATCTTCCTCATGACATTCAGAATTTCTATTTAAGTCGATTTACTTGAACAGTTTGCATTTCGTTGCATATCAGTTGTATCTTCATGAAATGTTTAGCAGGTAGAGGTTAGTAAAAGGGGCATGAACTAGCAGTGGGCATTGGAGTTCATAAAGAGTAACATTTGACGAGGCTCAATTCAAATATTTTAGTTGCTTATTAGCCATATTATTAGTCGGTTTCCTTTCCTTCTAGAAAACATCATAATTTTATTAACTTTTTGTCTACTTTAAGCCTAGGCCAAAATATTAAATTTTCGATCACTTTCATTTTCAGGTTCCTTTGCCTCATAGTCTGATGTTCCGAAATGCAATTACTGGAAAACCTCAGGTAACTCCGATTTTTTAATAAGTTTACTAAATACAGTTGAAAATGTTTGAAAGGTCAAATCGGACATTAATAAACTGACTGGTGGATTTCACTGAAAGTTAATTAACCGAATTAAATAATTTGCCGATTTATTTGAAACACGATCCCATGCTCCTTCTAAATTTAGGCCGAGTATATTTGGATTAAATAGAAAAAGCTAAAGAAGTTAGCACTCAAGTACTAAATAGAAGTGAATTTTGTAACTTAAGGTCGACTTACTCCACGAATGTCAGTGGTCTAGTGGATCAAAGTCACCCTCTTATGAATGGGTTTGAAGAATAAATGCCAACGATGTTATTAACATTTGAATAATTTTGATTACAAGTGTTTTGAAGTTACTACTATTATCTTGTATAAGATCTACTGCCAGTGTGTGAGCAGCAAGTAAAGAATTAAATTTTTGATTAGCAAAAAATATATATATATATACCAATAGATTGCATAGTTTTTAAAATTTTGTAGTGTAATTTGAAGTTAAATAACGTTTGCTGTCTCCGTAATTCCCTCTATAAAAACCAAAAATAGCAGATAGCTTCTGAAAAGAGACATTATTTCTTAGTCGACAAGTCCACGTGCGGCACTCAACTATTCGAACGTGACTGGAAAGTTCACCGACCTCAATTTTTTATTTAATCCCAATTTCTTTATTGATTTAATTCAGATTTAACCGCTTGTATCGTATTTTGCATACGAGACTGTCTTTAATTCATGATCTGGAAGGAGACAGGAGGAAAACTGTGAGACTCCGTTCTATAAGTCAAAGCAATAATACAGCCTCAGTGTTAAAATTTGAATTTTTATGACAACATCGCTTTCAATTGGAGCTTAGAATGCGTAATTTTGGTAGTAACATTTAATTCGCCTGAGGTCTTTTGAAAGCTTACCTCCAAAAAGACCACGCCTTGAAAATTGGCTGGTAAGCCCACACTCAACGTAGGACTTTGGGTATACAAAAGTTGGTCATTTCAATCTATCAATTTCTTTGAATAGACTATAAAAATGAAGACTCTTTTTTTCTTCTAGCAGCTAGGAAACTTAATTTATGCTACATATCTGAAGTTTGCAGCATTGCAGATCTCAAACTACCAACTCAGGCATTTCAATAAGAATATTTATCTAAATCTTTGAGCTTAAAAAATATATGAGTTTTTGGGTATTATTTTATCTTATTGATTTTATTTCCTTTGTTACAATTGCTGTACCAAATTCATTTAATGGTGTTTTTATTCCATAGTTAGACACCGGAGATGTGATATTAATATAGATATAACTTAAAAAGCGAATCCAAAAATAGACTATCGTAATTTTTGAAGAAACCAGTTTTCAATAAATACATAATCGTAATTATTTTTGTCTTTTCCTGAAGTATTTATTTACAAACTATTTTTTGTTATGTGCAACAATTAGTAATGAAATTGACCCTTGTTCAGGGAAAAAAAGCCAAATTTCGTGTCTAGCCCAAGGTAGGGTGCTCGATATCTGACCCAATTAAGGTAGCGTAAAGAAATCATTCATATGTGTATAAAAATTGTATACATAAAATAATAAAAATCTGTTATTCTTTAGTACTTCAGTACGTAAGGACTCCTTTTGAATGGTTTCGGACACAATTTACCATTAAGGCCTCATTGAAAGTGTCTTTAAAACAATTGGTTTATTTCGTTCTTTCAACTTTTAATGTCCTTGCGAATTGGTCAGCATTTCTGTGATGTGTTGCTTTGAATAGCACAGTATATGATGAAATTTGTTTGGGATTAGTGAAACAGAAGGCATGAGGTAATTAAGTTACTACAAAGACTATGCTTTTGAGCTCATGACTACGACCTTGTGATTAAATGAGTGTGAAATGACCACCTAACCAATCACGATAGTGAACTTACTCGCAAATTTATATATGAATGATTACCTAACTTCATAAAAATTTTAAAACAATTAAGAAAAGTATTTGAGGCCACTTAACTTGGCAGAGTAATTATCATGAAGTTACTTTAAAGAGAAATTCGCATTTGACCACTTCTCCCGTTAATCAGAATCAACCAAGGCCACCCACACCGCTTGAAGTGCGATTAATGATGCATCATACGTGTACTTTAACTAACATACTAAAGTTTTTTAAACACATTAAACTATAAAAATACCCATATGTTCTAGGACACATAATGCTTCCAATCTGAACCTTTTAAAAGTTATGTTCATGGTGTCTTGGCCTCTCCCTCTATCGTTTCTATTGTGGTACTGAAGGTCGAGAGAAGATAGAAGATATCGCTTGCAGGCAGCTACGGGAAATTGGATACTGGTAATTTGCCTAACTGTTTAAGGGTCAACAGTCCATTTAAAAGTTCTGTTAACTTTGTATGACTCCATTACACTCTTACTTAAATAGTTAAATGCATTAAAATCGAGTGAACTTCTGTTTTGGTCATCTTTTCTTCTCTTCGCCAATCAACTCCAACTGATAAGGTGAGGCAGTGAAATCTTTCATTTTTTTCTATGTAAAAAAGGTCTACACCAACCACAGTTCATTAGATATTTGATCTGGATCTGAACGTTCGTGAAGACACATTAAAGTCTCATTTAAATAGCGTTTTCTAAAAAAATCTATGGGTTTTATCCTATTCTTCGACGACCGATAAGTTTTTTTGTTCATTCATTTTCTGTTAAATTTGAGAAAATGAAACGATATAGCGAGTGCAAAAAGAAAGGAAACTGTTTTGAATTAAAAATATGCTTGTATTTTTTCAAAAAATCTATAGTTTCGTGAGTTCGTATGATTTCCAGAAACTATATTCAGAAGCACAACGAAAGCAGTACATTGAAATCAAGACTGAAGTTTGTAGCTTCCAAATTTAAAAAGCAGCAAAAATTTTAAATCAGGTTAACTACAAATTTGTTTTGACTCTCAAAATAGTGAGAGTTATCTTAATCAGATAAAACACCCTCCCGTCTAAAAGCTACTTTTTAGCCAGAGAAACCTCTATTCTTTGAACTCGCTTTTCAGGTTGACCAGTTGCTGCGCTGTCCAATTATTAAATTCATTGGACATATAATGTCCTATCTGACATTCATTTTGCTCATTGCCGTTGCGACCTTTCGATTAGACAAAGATGATGATGATGAAGTGGAGAATCCTCATCAATGGAAAGTTCGAGCCCACCAAATATGGAGCTATGACTTTCGAAGTAGTCAACAAGTCATGACGAAAATTCAATTACTCCTCCTGTTTTGGATATTGGGTAAGTAGCGTTTCTGGCTATCTAACTGTACGGGGTAACAGAGTAGTTAAATAGTCCGTCAGTGGTCTCCGTCAGTGAGCACTTTGTTCCATCGCACTAGTTTATAAGAGACCAAGAGAGTGTCCAAATTTGATTTCCTCGCATGGAGGATCATGATTCTACTCCTCCGCACAAAATGATGATTCGATTTCTAAGATACTAACCATAGGACGTATCTGGGCCTATTTACACTTGTTGCATTACATTTATTCATAGAAAGCAGAGATCCTCTGAATGCATAGACATTAAGAACAAGGGTGGGTGGAGGAGGGAAATCATGTAAAATTTTCATGTCCAGATTCCCGAGTTCAGTTCTAGATGAAGTATCAGATTTTTGAAACATGAAGATTTACCTCAAGTACCTCCCTTCTCTCTATACCTTTACAATCTCAACACAATATAGGCTGTTCACAATTTTAACGATCAGAAATTTATAAATATTCGCATTCGTACTACCATAGAACGATTCCAAATTGTTTGGTGGTATTTAAATGAAAGCGAATTTCATTACTGCAAAGTTTCTTGTTTAAATTATTTGAGATTCGCACATCAAGACAGTTCTCAGGAAAAGTCTATTTGTTAACCTATAAATGACAAACAGGAGTTAGTGTGAATTTTAACTACAGTGTGGTTTTTAGCATTTATTCTATGGAGCTAAATAACCATGTCAAAGACTAAAAAGAAAATAAAGTTTTTTGGCTTAATGAGACAAGCCGTTTATCGCACACTTCAAAGATAAGCAATGATGACTATCTGATAAATATGAGAAGCTATTCGTCATTCTTGAGTTAGAGCCATAGAAATTAGTTCGAACAGAAAATGAGACTTCGGCTAGACCAGTGTTTTCGAGAAGGTGCTAATCTGTGCGCATGTCGAAGACTTACCGTAATAGTGATTTTGAGCAATAAAGGCAGCAGGATGAGAATACTTTCAAGTTTCTTAATTAGGTTTACTTAATTAAGGTTCCTTAATTAAATGTTGTTGGCGAATTTCACAGGGCAGTAAAAGAAATGGTGAAATTCAATCTATTTACCAGGTGCGTTTCACGATGTTATGCCTCTAAACTAGAATTGCTCCTGTGATGTGCTTTTCTAAAGTGGCTTAAAATTTAAAAACAAATACATTACGATTTATCGATTAATGATGGATTATGGATATTCAGAGGGTCCCTAATAAGCATTGAAATTAGGCAAGCTAATTTTTATTTTACGAATCATTTCCAATGTATAAATAGCACACGTATGTAGGTTGAATGGTAAAGTCATTCAGAACATTTTTGCAGAAACCTTTCCTGAGAGTTGCAGCCTCTAAATTAGGTAAATTAGGCATTTAATTTGTACTACCTGGTTACGACCAGACTTACCCAAAATTAATCGCAAACATTTGAATGATAATTTAGAAAACAATGATAATTTTCTGTAACTCAACCTAAAGTATACATATTCTAGTAAGCTCTTGAATGAGGAATGGAGTTTATTTATAGGGGAGAATAACTGCCGTTCTTTTGTCATTGATGTGGTTAACCACATATTTGGTAAGCTATCGATGATGGTTGTCGGAAAATATGGGGCCAATTTGAAGTTTATCCTTTCTAACAGCTGAAGCAAAGAGTAAGACATAAATTTGACTGTCGAGATAAAAGCTTATTTGTGCACAATCAGTGGTGTAAATGATCATGCGCATGGTTTAACGGGAAGGGCTGTTCAATTCAGAATTTTAGTCAGAATGGCTCTTCCTTCTCTTCTTCAAAAACAAGTGATCTTGACGCTTGCACAATTAAACTTGAAGAAGCTTAGAACTAATCAATTTATTTTCAAAACAAACGGATAATGTATTGCATTATCAAAGATAGGCAAAAGACAAGCGATTTAGTTGGAATATTTGAGCAATGGCAAAGAAATGAAATATAACTGAACTAATATAACTGTACTAAACTAAGAATTATCATATCACCCAACAGGCGTTAATGGATAACTTCAGGACAACTATTGATGTTAGTACATATTAATTAATAAATGTTCTTGAATGAGTGAGCATTTTCTGAACCATAGATCTTAAGTCCGATGTCCCTTCAGTGATGTGTGTTGACGTCCATACTGGTAATAGATTGAGATTTTCTCATAATAACGGTTCCAAGTTACTTTTCTATCCAAATTAAACGCTGAAGCAATTTCACCATTTCTCACAGATAGTTTAGGAAATTTATGACAGGGTTTTAGATTAACATTAACATGATGCATTAAACTGAAATTAGTGAAGTTATTCTTTTAAATACTCTAACACCTCTCAACAATTTCATTATCACTGGATTCAGACGATTTGTTATTTAGTTGATCATAGGAATAGATTGAGAGCACCATTAAAATGAGCTACGATTAAATTCGTAGAAAAGAAACAACACATGCAGTCTGCAACTTGACCATCGCTTGCACCATTTTGAAAATAAAGTTAATTGCTCAAAAAAATTCAGTTCTGGTTGTATTACGTTTTAAATCAAAACGTGGGCATTGAATAGCGATATATCATTGTTGCCTCCTCAATAAGGCGCCATACATGACGTTGCTTTTGAGCCCAGTCCTGTTAACCCCCTAAAATTCAATGCGTGCTCAGGCAATGTTTCACACTTCATAACACACAGGTGCCCAAACTAAGGGTGTTCCGGCGTTAATACAGAAAGGCAAACTAATTGATGCTATATTTTTAATTAACAGTACTAACAACGGAATGTTATGAATAGCAGCATGCTGGCCATTCAATAGTTCACAACATGTGTTGAAATTTATTGCACAGACCAGCATGTCTCAACGTGTCCCTTTTATGTTAATGGCATAGTGTTTTAGAAAATGGCGGGAAACCTATCCTTTCCAAAATAATTGTGCTTTGTCCAGTAAACTTGGAATAGGATTTTATTACTGTATTTGTTTATGAATTGGTAACGGAAAATCCCCTGTACCTATTTCCACATCCCCTATATATAAGGAGTGTAAAGCATTGGAAGAAAGTATGATTAAATACTAGGTCTTAATTTTAAGAAAAATGGATTAAATAATTGAACAGTCATACACCTGGTAGTTAAAAGCGACATCAGCATGAATACAGTATCATTATTTCGGCATATTAGTAAGCCGACGGTAATGACATCTCCGCTTTCCCTTCAAACCGTTTTGTAATTTGCCACAAATTCTAAATATATGTATGATCAAGGAGAAGCTAAAGAGTTTTGTTATGCAGGATTTTTCATTTTTTCAGTTTCTAACTGAATAAATGACTTCGAGTAGAGCTAAATAGTCAGTGTCGTAGCAGCCAAGGTCGTTTTTTGGTAGACATTTGTCAGAAACTACGCCAGATAGATTGAATTTTTCTCTTCGTAAAATTGAAAACGCATCTAAGGAGATTTTGCAATTTCAAAAACTGATGTAATTTAGTTAAGGCGAAAATAGCACCAAAGTAACTCAATGGTCAAATTGAGTTAAAAGTTGTCATCGAATAAGTACTCCTCTTTGGGACAATCTAAAAGCAATTTTCCTAAATATGGATTTTCTTATCCAAATTTACAAAATAGAATAATCAACAGTGTTTCCAACTTAATCCTCTTAATTAGAACAGGGGTTAAATTTAAATTTTTCCGAAAGCTTTTCAAGTTTAAAGAAGAAATTGTTATTCCGTTCAAATCATTCTGTTTTGGCTATATCAGATTAGTAAACAAAATATATGGAACGCCATCATACAATATGTTTTAATAATATATTTATTTAAAAATAAACATGTCTTTATTTTAATAGATTTTTTTCTGGAAAAGTTCTTTCCATTAGTAATGGATAACAAACTTAAAAAAAAGAAGGATAACAGTTTCATATTTTCTTAATTACTCCTTTCGAACCAACAACTGTTCCAATCGCAAAATGAAGAAAAAAGACTATCAGCACAAATGAACTGGGTTCTATTAAGAAAATAAATGGGATAATATTGAATATATGGTAAATAATTGGCTGTCCGTTTGTCAATAACTGCAGTGATGATTTCTCCACTCGTGGTCTTGTATTATCTTGGTAAGAAAACGGAAATCCAATAATCAATATTTTATTTCAAGGAGGAAGAACCTACAGAAAACTTCCTGTTTTTGAAACCGAAAACTAAGCTTCTAGGATTACTTTTCTTGGTTTTAGGGAGCTAACATGAGTGCGTAAACAAGGATTTCCGAATTTTTACAAGTTCAAACATGTCTTCAGAGATTTCTTAATAACATTTGACTGCCCCGATCATTCTATGTAAGATCAGGATCTGGATAGATTGCACTCTAAAATTTGTGAATAAACTAAACTGGAAACCTGTTCATATCATGGAAGCTTTAAAACAGATTTATGAGAACTCTGTGTCATGTAGAGCAACCATTTTTATTGTATTAAACGCTTTGGAGAGAGAAGAGTTCAACTTGATGATGACCTAAGAAATCAAGAAAACAACTCTCTTGTGCAGATAACTTACCATTAAGGAAATTGCTACTAAAGTGTAAATCGCAAAAGAGTCATAATGTTTAAATCTCACTGTAAATTTTGACATGAACAAGCCCTCGGTGGACAGGAAAAATAACTGATTCAATGAACTAAATTTTCTTTAGCAACTTTGGGCAGAGATGGATGCGAATGGAGATAGTTTTAAGTACTGTGTTATTAGAGGTAAAACATGGATCTACTAATATAATCACAAAACAAAATTCAATCAAAGAGTGCCATCCGAAGGGAGCATCTGGCCCTGTCAAATTCAAAGCTTAAAGGTCCGTTAAGCAGTTCATGGCCAGTGAATTTTGGGATTTAAAAGGGGTAATGTTAATAGGCTTTCTAGAAGAACAGAAAATGGTCGACTCAGGTTATCATAAAGGTGTTCTGAAGAATTTGAAGACACAATCTTGCCCAAATTTTATAATCATGGCAATGCTTCCGCATACTTTTCAAGAGCTGTCAGAGCCCTATCTAGCTAAGTTCGGTGGGAAACACTTCCACATCCTCCTTATAGTCAACACATAACTACTGCCGACATTTTCTGTTTCCGAAACTGCAAAAAACAACGCAAAGGCACTCAATCTACGCCTTTATTTGAAATGAAAAGCATGTAACAGAAACAGTCCCAAAAATTCTACAATGAGGGAATTTAAGGTTTAAATATAGATAACAAAAGTGCATAGAAAACAATGGAGCCTATTTATTAAACGGAATGTAATCGCATGTTAAATACATAAATTATGAAATTTGTCTGTCAACATTTTAACTCACCCTTATATCTTAGTACGTTTGGAGAAATTTCTCTTTTTCTTGGAGAGGCTATTTTTCTCAAGAGTTGATTACTTGACAAAGGGCATACCAATACTTCTTTCAATACTTTGCCAGTAGCTTTTACGAAATGCTAATCTCGCGTCAGATCAAAAGATTTCTGGTTAAAAGAAAAGTATATATTCATAATGGATCACGAGTTCTAATTAATATTTTGTTAAGCCAAAGCTTTCCAGCCTTCTTAATACTTTTTTATATTTTATAACTAGCTATGTATGTGGTACTTTGTTTTATATAACTATTGATTCATACCTAGCCTCTAACTGCCGGTGTTCGACAAAGAACCAACAACGCGACATCGACTAATTGCATTTTCATATCTTAATTCCGGTTATCTTAGCTCAGATTATATACACTCAGCCACCAAATTCTCTTCTTATTCATTTCGCTTAACCAACTTAACACTAGCATTTAATTCGGAACTAATTTGCCTTTAGGATCACTAGATTTTATAGAAGCAATCTTAGAGAGATTAGAAAACTTGCTTTTCTTATGAATAGTAGTATTGTGAACCTCTTGATTGAATGACACACCGGTCCTCAGAAATCTGAGTTCAAAATACAAGTTACTAAAACAACTCTTATTTATAATTCATTGGATGTTTTATATCATAATCACTAGCTAAAAAATCGATTAGTTTTGAGCTCCAAGTACAACTTAAAACTTTTCAATAACAATGGCTCATTAGGAAGGAAGATGTTCGAAAACATTGAAATTCTGCTTATACTAAAATGAGTGTTGGTTGTTTGAAAATGCGCTTGACGCTTAGTACAAATTAAGAGAGTTTTTTATCAGAATAGGTCAAATATCTAAAGTTTTAATTAGTTGCTATAATATGTGAATATGCACAGAAGATCCAGAGATCATGCCTTCGCCAATCACTCAGCATTTAATTGGACCAACTAGAGGTACTTAGGTAGACGAATGTGAAATGCTGACAGAAGACTCTTCAAGTAAGTTTAACACATAGTTTAACTCTGGACACTTGAATGTCAGATTCATACAAAATTCAAAAAGGAAATAAGCTTCATTTCATAAAAGTGTTTTTACAATAAACTATTAAGTTCCAGGAAAATCAATAAATTTGATAACCTAGAGTGATAAGATACTATAAAAACTGTATCATGCCCATGCATTAAAGGTCTTCGAATTTTGATGAAATGGGAGAATTATTGGGGTATTTCTTTCAAAAATCCACAGGTAATTAATTTCCTTAACTGAACTGTTTCCATATATCCAATATTATACTTAATTTTACTGCATTTACGCTTCAGGCCAATTTTTTGGTGAATGTAAACAAGTCTATCACTACGGTCTACGTGATTACTTTCGAAGTTATTACAATATCATGGACTGGGCGTCCGTGTCGCTCTATCTGGGAGCCTTTGCACTACGAATATTCGTTGACTTTCGAGTCCAGGCAACTGAGAAAACCTTTAATCATCAGCTCCATTATGCACTGACTTTGCTGCAAAATGCTAGTACAATCATTTCAGACGGAACTGATATATTTGATACTGAAATGGGAACTGATTCTCAGCACAACTACGTTGCCTATAGAAACCATTTACTCTCTAACCACACTGCCTACTGGCTTCGTGGATGTAAGTGGCCATGGCATTTTACTTAAGTGTAAATAACTTTAGTCTATGCTTTTCAGATCGTTTTTATAATTTCATGTTATAAATAATACAGATTCCTATAAAACCAGATAAATGAATATACTTCCATTATTTATTTAATTAAGCTTGAAATATGTAAACAAGTTGAGTTATTTTGAGAACTAAATTGTTAATATTAAATTTATATATGAATATGGTGAACTTAGATAAAAATTGTGAAAGCGCAGCAACAATACAAAATATAGTTAAGGTAAAGCCATAAAAATTAGATAAATGGAAAGTTAATTGGTGTAAAACTAATAGGATAATCGCGAAATACAGTTACTATTTCCGCTGAAAAAACAGTTCCATAGGCTGGCAACTTGCAAAAAACATTGTGGCTCATTTTAACCTAACCGGAAATCGTCACTCAGGCTCAACTTACCATTGATGAGGTGTTATAATTGTACGAAATGAAGCGCAATTCATTATCAAATTATTTATAAGACGAAGAATTTAAGTTCTTTCAGTGAAATTACTACTTTGGTTAGGTTAAATACCACATATTTCTCCTATTCAAACTAGATATCATACAAATTAATTGCGAAAGATTTTCATTTTAATTTCTTGCAGATAATTTATATTAAGGAAAAATCGCGTTCCAATGTTTTTCACTTGTGTACGTCAGTGGGTAGCACTCATATTTAACTGTTGACGTAGCAGTAATGCACATGACAGCCATGTCATTTGCCACGTGATTAATTTGTATTTGGAATTATTACATTGATCAATCATTTTGATTATTTTGAAATATCACTCTTCACATTAACAGTTTTCTTCCAAATTTATTCAATATTTTCTACTCTTTAATGATGAACCCGTAATGTTTAAAGAATTTTCTGCGGCTGATCAGAAAGTCGTTATAGTCTATCTATTAACTCATATTAAGCAGAATCATCTAAAAACGACACCTGTATAAGAAAAATTGACTACTTACTCTTTCTCTTTATCAAATTGTGCTCCGTCATTATTCAACTATATGGGAAAATAAAATCAAAATTTGTGTTTTTCAGCATCAATTTCTCGGTCATTTTATGAGGTGTAGTCGTTCGGCGCATTAAAAGTATATTTACTCTTGCTAACTAAGGCCTTAGGACTTTTAATTTATTAACTATTGAAATACGCTCTCCCTCGGTTTGGATTTTCTTCATCATTTAAACGCGTGCCTTAATCACCAGTAGAATATCTAGTTACTAGAAAAAAGCTGTAACTTTTTGGTCTTTCAAAGTAAACAAGCATCTAAACTATCTTAGCGCTAGCATAAGTTCCATTACTTCTAAGTCATTGATGAATTTTTGATGCAATGCGTGTTCCTGATGGTCAAATATAAATAATACCTCAAGCATCTAAAGATACAAGCAATCTAAATTGTGCAGAAAAAATGGCAATCTCGCCCACTAAGCAATTGCCTCAAAGGCATACATCTGTTTGCCAACCTCACCGACTTTGGTTCAAAGCGGACTGCTCTTCAAAGAGGATTAAAGTTTTGATTTTGCCATTCACTGTTTTTTTGGTCTGACGCAACAAAGGGAAATAAAAGTAAAGACATCCATCAAATTAAAATGAGAGTTGTAAAAGCACCAGTTATTTAAACTTGCTCAACTTCGAACCTTTGCAATCTTCTATCAGCAAACAGGTTGATGCTCCCTTGAAACGCCTCAAATTTTTCTCCATAAAAATCGGTGAAATTGTCCCCCTCCCCCTCCACCGCATTGTCTTAAAAACTATTTTCAGGCCCAACTTAACTTCACAATTTTTCTGATGTGACTCCAACTGCGACATGGATTTCAAAGAAAACTTTCATTTTCGTGAGAGAAATTTATATATCTCTAATATTATGTCCAACTACCAGTTATAAGTCGAGCATAAGTGAACATTTCGTTACAACTGACGTCATATTTGCAGAGAACAGAAAGAAGTTGTTAAAAGCGTGCGAAAGGCCAATTAAATGATCACTATTGAGAATTGAACCGTTTGGCAACCGAGTTGAAGAGGCATGCATAATTTAATAAATCAATAATTTAACAATATAAGGCGGGAATGAATTCATTTATTTGTGTTATGGATACGAGGATAAGAACACAGCTAAGATAATTAAGGTTTATATATTCAGGAATGTTTCCGGACTTTATTTGTTTCTCTTTTCTGGTCAATTCACGGTGGGTATTTAATGTCAAAAAGTCGCTAATTTTTTTCTGTCATAAACTCAAATTACCATTTCAATTCGCATTTTTAATTGTACCTCTGTGCTATGAAATGAACTGTAATTTCTTAAAGTTCGAAAATGAAGTTTCGGAGTTTCTATTGACCAGTAGATTAATTAAGGTGCTTAATTTTTATATTCATCCTAAGTTCGAAAAAAACAGAATGATCGTCTGTAATCTTAAGTAGCCTCTATGTTCTTAAAATGACAGAGTTAATTAAAGTTAATGATGGTAATATTCGCGTTAGTCAAAATCGATATCGTTAAATTATTCTCAATTCTTAACTTTCAGGTCGTCTTTGGTGGGCTCCGGATGATCCTGAGTACATCTCGGACTGTCTTTTTGCGTTGGCAAATGTGCTTTCATTTGCAAGAGTGAGTTACCTAATGCCTGCTTGGGAACTCCTTGGACCTCTTCAAATCTCTCTCGCTAGGATGATCAACGATATTATTCGATTCATGGCTCTATTTTTCTTGGTAAGCCTCAACAGATGGCCAGTGGATTAACCGCTATTCCAGAATAAATTATATTATTTGGGTAAGGAAGTGCATAGGATTTTATAGTAAAGTAGAGGGACTTGGCCTAATAACCTAAGAAATTACAACTGAATTATTTTCGCCTTAACCACAATGGAGTTAACTCGTTCATTGAAGAACTTACAAGGTGGCATTTTGACTCTTTTTCGGCCAAATTGTCTGCATTCTTCTATATTGCAGTAAACCAAATTTTGTCCTTTTTTCTTTGTGTCTCATACGTTCAGCACCATTTTTGTCTTATTCGCTTTTGTCTTCAGCAGACTCAACACATACGACGACTCTTTTAAGCACTCTTTACCGCATTCCTATTGGCCACAGTGACTATTGAATTTATAGATAAGGAGATGTCATGTCTTGTTAATTAGACCACGCCAATATGGGTGATTCGATACCATCGTGTGCGTTCATATAAATTGTATTTTTCTATTCTAATTTGTGTGTTATCTTGTAAATGTATTTTCACCTGTCATTAAAGGTAGAGCACCCATTATATTGCATGGCCCTTTAACTATTCTTATATTTTATTTTAGCAAGATTTGAAAATGAAAACACTTAATACTACTACCCTACCTCTGATAGAATTCAAAATAACACATAAGCCGAATGTTCGTTTTTTCAAATCTCAATGGAAGTAAACTGCTTGTATTAGTGATGTTGGTGTTGAAGATGACAATCAAATGATTCCACCACAATTGAAGTCTCCATTATTTAAAGAAACATTAAGTTTGCGCGTTTAAAGCCTTAAGGCTTTTGTAATAAATTTTTTTTCTATAGCATAGGTAAATCAATTTCCTTCTCGATATCATTCAAATTCTATTTTTTCACGACATATTATTGGGTGGGCAACTAAGTCATTGCCGTTTTTATTGACAGATTCACTCTATACTTTCTTTTGTTTTGTTAACGTGGCCAGAACATCTAACCTATATTTTTTCTTACTGTGTGGGCTTCTAGGTCAATTAGTAAAAAAATTTTTTGTTTAGTTCTTTAGTTTTGTTTTTATCCCAATTTAAAAATGAAAGAACAGGACGTGCACTTCCGACACATTTTATTGTATTACTTCCGAAAAGGCAAGAACGCATCGCAAGCACAAAAGAAGTTATGTGCCGTATATGGAGATGAAG